>JAJOOO010020477.1:0-39982 GCA_029582685.1 Solanum piurae
CAATTTAAAAGCACAAATCTACGGGAATTCAACAATGTAAACATTGCAGACAAGATTATTGAATTAAAACAGGCATTCAAATACACAAATCCTAATAGAGAGGCCCAACACACTTTAACAAGATAAAATCATTTGCATACGAGTACAAAATTCTAAAAGTAAATTCGGGGTTCAGAAAACCAAACTTTGATGCCGATTAAGATAAGATTGAAATGCTAGGCGGCAATGGAATCCCAATCCGAGCACAAATCAATGACTAAAATGCAAAAATATAGAAATTAAAGTACGGGTGTGACGTTGGGAAGTTTGAAACTGAGTGAAAGTGAAGAATTTGAAAGTTTAAACCTTTGGCCTGATAAAAACCATCCAGTTCTCTCCCATTTGGTGACATTAGTCGTGCTCGCCGACCTACTCAGTGACACGTCGAATGCTTACTTGTCTTGCCATGTTTTACAGGACCCTCAGTTGATATGGGGGTCTAAACGGTGGACTAGATCACGATCGCCGACCTGCTTGGTGATTCACCAATAATTTACTGGGCTCGGCGAGTTTTACAGACTCCAATTTAAACTTTTCTTCAGTCCAATGGTTGTCTGGTCGGGGTCACCGACCATTTCGGCGATACAACGACCGGACCTTTAGCTCGCCAATTTGCACTTTTCACACACTTTCCACACTTTGACCTACACATTCAACATACTATTATTGCAAACTTAAAAAAACAAAGAAAATAAAACTGGGGTTGCCTCCCAAGCAGCGCCATAGTTAACGTTGTGGCACGACACAAGTCCACCTTCAAACCTCATTCTTGGGGTTAGCCTTAGTATCACTAGGCAACCCCCTTGTTGTCTTAGGTTTAGATAAGATGAGATATGATCCATTTGGGTCTCTTCCTGTTTGATCGACACTGAATGGGAGGTGACGGTCTGGCTAAGGGTCGACACGATCACAATCTTTCCAACCTTCATCCCTATTCCAACCTTGGTTACCACCCTACCTCGGGTAGTTTGAACTATAACCACCACCTTGGTTGGCTAGGAAATTCACCTATTCATTAAACAAGGCCTCAAACTTCGACTCATCCAGATTAACACACCTGACACCCACGACATTAACACTTTGAGCACCAGCTCCAATGATATTTTTAGACAAAATGTCAAGTTGTGTCATGATCTGGGCTCTGGTCCCTCTCTTGGTATTTCTCCTTCTGCTCTTTGTTAGTTTAAACGTGAAAGGGGATACCTGGTCTTCACGGTTATAGCACGCCCTGTTTATGGTAGTCATGCCATCCAAGAGATGAGCCGCTATCACATAAGGTTGCTGCATCAAACCTCCCGGAGAAAGTTGGTCTGCAACACCCTTATTTACCGATACAAAACTCTGATAAAAATACTGCAGCAACACGTTATCAGGCAAGCCATAGGTTGGGCATTGAAGCACCAACTTTTTGAATCGCAGCCACGTTTCATGAATTGTCTCGCCTTCTAGACGCTTGAAGCTCTAAATGTTGTCCTGAAGAGTCATCATCTTAAATGGAGATAAAAATTGCACTTGAAATGCGGTAACGAACTCCTTCCAAGAAGTGATTGATTCACGTGGCAATTCATCCAGCCACTTGCACGCATCTCCCATCAAAGAGGATGGGAACAACCTCAACTGGACAGATTCTTGGGAGATATTCTTGAAGGAGAAGGGTCTGCATACATCCATGAAGTTTCTAATGTGATCATGGGGATCCTCATGAGCCAAACCACAAAAAAGCTCCTTTAGTTACAATAGTTTAAACATAGTACTTGTGATATGGAACACCACATTCCTTTCGAATGGAAGCAAGTGAATGGCACCATACCTCCCATGAGATGGGGTCATTAGCATGAGGCTCGTTGACATCATTGAGGTTTCCGATGTCATCTTAATGGCCTACTTGGCTGCCATTGTTGCCGTTCTCACTTATACTACCTGTTTTAACACACAAACAAGCAAAACTAAACTAAAATTAAGTAAGTATCACTATGATTAACAAGAACAAAATTCAACTTAACTAAAAATTCTCAAATAACACCACTCCCCGGCAGCGGCTCCATTTTGATTTCACGTATCAGGACACTTCATCCAATACTAAGTGCCAACAGTCGTTAAATAGTAATATAACCCAACTATGTGAGTTGGGGTCGAGTCCAAAGGGAGTGGTTCGTAATTGAAAATCAATAGGCAAGGAAGAATATGCTCAAGTCAATCATAGCAAAAACATTTACGAATAAAAGCATTGTTCAAATTAAGGGTGACAGAAGTGTCAAATATCAAAGGGGGTTGGTTTTAATTATTAACTAAAACAACAAATAACATGAAAACATGAATATAGAGACGGGTTCTTGGAATGTGATTCGATTATGGGATAAGGTAGACAGTTGGGTAATTGCAATTAATAGTGAATAATTGTAAATCAGTGAATAATCTAGACTTTAATGGGGGGTAAACTTTCTCTCGAACAATTTTACCCCAAATCAAATTGGTTTCTCTTGAACACCAATAAGAAGCAATTAAGAACAACCTTCGCTATCCATTCACTCTCTCGAGCTGATTGTGTGGAAAAGCGTTTAGGGTTCACTCTCTCGAGTTGAACCCATGACAACCTAAAAAATACAGACTATCGATTCAGAAATTTTGGTTTTAAAACCTCTTTCTCGAGCAAGCCAAAATACAAAGTTAGGATTGTATTTGCAACTACACCCAAAAAAATTCAACTAGAATTACTGAACGAAGGACCATGCTAAACTAAGAATTTAAAAACGTATTTATAGTTGTAAAAAAAATGTGTTGCGACGAACCATTCAGCGCAGTAAGTTGGGATCGCCGATCCACTCGGTGATCTGCCATTTGGTCAATTCCAACGCCTTTTTACTTTGGCCTTCAACATCTTCAATCTCTATAACTTTGGGCGATATGGCAATGCATCGCGGAACCGTTCAGTGACTCGCTGACTTTTCCTTTCAATCACCTACTTTATTTTCTCCTTCAGGTCTTGGCACACTGGAACATTAGGTGAGACATCAGCCATTCGGTGATTCGTCTAATAGATTAGGCGATCCTCAAGTCTTCTTTTTTTCATTTTTTCAGCTGCCTTGTTCCTTTTTTGCTCATTAGTGTCCATGCTTTGTTCCTATACAAATACCTGAAATTCAAGGATTTACACAGTTATTGGTACAAAATATGCATTTGAGGACACTAATCTATTAAAACAAAGCCCTAAATGAGTTCAAATCATGGACTCATCTGGAAGAATCCCTACTCCACTCGTACTTATGATGATGCTGAGGCTAAGAGATTGAGAAAGAAGGAGCGGCAGCAGACTGATGAGACTCTTAGGGGATCCATAATTTATAAGTAGCGGAGACAGTAGCGGGCCAAAGAGATAGGTTTTGTCCAATATGGCAGTGTGTGCTACTGAGAGTGTTGAGATAGTTGATGCGGGCGCTACTGATGGCGTACCAAGTGTTGATCCAACGGGCTCCAGGAAACCAGACCCACATGCTTCTTGAGAGGTCTTCGGTGCTTTTGCGCCACAAGTTTGCTTCACCTTCACCGTATGCCTTATATTTTTTCTTTTTGTGCATTGAGGGAAATTGCACATTATTTTCTTGGAGGTGGGGTAAATGGATTGGAGTGTTAGGATGAAGTCTGAGTAACCCAACTCATAATCCTCTTTTGGGGTTTTCTTGCCTTTGTTCTTTTCCCCAAAGGACCGTTTACTTTTATGTACCTACATGTTTAGGATTGTATGTGTAGAAGTAAGTCAAAGAATAAAAAGCATGATGGCATCATGAAATTGATACCCATTCAAAACTTTTGAAATGTGCTAGATTTATAGTCTTGATGAGTTGAATGTGTTGAATCTTAATATGACAAGATAAAGAACCGATTTGTCCTCATCACTTAAGCTAAAACTTGAACTAGGTAATTTGATAATCTGATAATGATAAAATGTGCCAAGAATGTGTAAGAAAAGTTGAATGTTCAGACAATATGTGCAAATCTAGAACTTGCCCCGTTGGTCCTGCTAAGAAAATATTGGCTTGAAGTTAGGAAATGATCATAGGCCTTTGTTCAAATAAGTCCACTCAAACCTAAATTGATCCAACCAAATGAAATCAATTTTCTCTTTGATCCAAATGTTTGAGCCTAATATAGACCACTTCTTTCAATTCACCTAACTCACCTTCCCAAAAAACAATTGTTGTAGCCCAGGTCCCTCCTTGGAAATGTGCACCTTGACTTATGCCAAAAGCCTATGTTGAGTGTGGCTAATTCAAAAAATTTCCTTGATCTTGGCCCTAGTCCGACATCGGATAGTCTGCACCTCAACTAATGCAAAATATATAAGTTGAGGGTGGCAATTAAAGAGGAAACCGAAAGAAAAGGGTATGAAAAGAGTTTTGTGTTGAAGAGAAAAAATTAAAAGATAGAAGAAAATAGGAATTATGCAAAAGAAGCAAAAGATGAATAAAAAACTGATGAAAGTAATAAAGAAAAATAAAGTGAAAGAAAAATAAGAAAAGTGAAAAATAAGAGCAATAAAGTCAAAAGTCACATCTATTTTAAAAAAAGTCATGGGAAAGAAAGTGAAATGAAAGGATGTCAAAAATAGGTTGAGAAAAGAGGTAAAAAGCCCATGTAATGTCAAGAAGGGCAGAAAGTCACGAAAAAGTACCCAAATATGTCCTACCTGACCCTGAACCTACATTACAAGCTAAGAAAGTTCTATAGTAATCCTAGAAACTAGTTTGGAGAGTCAATGCAGTGAAAATAAGGGCAAGCCTATGGTATTGAGAACTAACGGTACTTGAAGTCACTTCTGAGCGTGAGTGTTGAATGAATCCTAAAACTTAAAATTCATATCTATTGTGTGAAAACGATTTCGTCTGAAATGAGGCTACTAGTTACATTGTCGGAAAGTTGGTACCTTGTCTATTGTGAAAAGTGTATGTTGTGGTGTCTATTAGTTGATCTTTGTCATATATTGATCCGCATGAGTTAGCTTGTTGAGTCTAGATAAAAAGGTTTGCACTAAATGAGGGATTTGAGGGAATAGATAACCATGTGATTGCTTGAAGAGAAACAACATGTTTAAGTTGAGGGCGTTGATATACCGTGAGTTTACGGTATTTTTGATACATTTCACTTAAGAATTGTCTGTGTCTAGGGCCATTTTGTGTTGGAAATAATGTTTTATGTGTTATGTTTGCAGGAAATAGGCTTGGATGCTGTTGAGTGAGATGACAGCTGAAATTATGCAGAAGGAGCCACCCACAAGCGTGATCCACAGACTATAGGTCCTTCGAAGGTCTATCGATGGGTAGGCGTAGATGGAGCATCAGGGAAGTCTGACCAAGTGTGGAACTACGGAGCAACTGACTGTAGGTCGACCCATGGGCCGTCCTATACATCCGTGGAATGTGTTCAGAGAGTTGAAGTTCTAGTACTTGATGAAAAATCCTAAGTGTGGAGCCACGAAAGAGGACCCACAGACCATAGGGCAACCTACGATTCGTTCTGCACATCCGTCGTTGATGATCTGAGAGTGAATGTTTTAGTCCCTACTAAAAAGTTCTAAGTGTTGACCAACAGAAGGGGACGTACGAACTGTAGGTCAACCCACGGTCCGTAGGTCGATTCGTCGATTGATGCCGCGTTCCAAAAGTTTATTTCCTTATTTTGTTTCCCTTTTGTTTAGGACATGTTTTTCTATAAATAGGGTATGTAAACCTCATTTTTGGGGGTTAGACATTATTATTTAGTTATAGTTTTTAGTATTTTCTGGAATTAACTTGCAACTTTAGTAATTTGATTTCCGGATTTTGTTTACAAGATTTAGACTTTGAAATTCAATTGGAGATTTTGGGTTTCTTCTACTCTAATCGTAAGTTCATGAATTCTTCTTATCAAAACATGAATTGTGTTCTTTGAAGCATGAGTAGCTAAATCCACAACTAGGGTTTTGGGAACCATGAACAATTACAATGTATGAATAATAATTAAGTAATTCTTGAATAGTGTTTATCCATGTATTGGTAATTCTTTCTCTTAGAAGTATTTTTAACGAGTGCATGGGTTAGAACTCGCCTCGTTGCTACTTGCTGGACCAAGGAGGTAGTTAATGAGAAAATAATTACCTACAGAGATTTAGTGGATGCTAGCTAATAGTCAATGTTAATTGGTGCAAGGGTGAAAAACTAAGCCATACATTGATGTGATGTCTAATCTAAGGTAAAGGTAAGGGTTTAGTAAAGTAAACACTCGTAGCCGGACGAAGGTGCATAGTGAAATTTCTCTATTTGGAGGACCAATCACTTAGGGATACCTATTTTACCAACTTTTCATGTAAAACACTAGGAAATGATTACTATTATTAGGATTACCGTGTTAAAAGCTTATAAGGAACACATGCACCCTAGTTTCTCTCTCATATTGATAACTTAAAGTTTGAATCCTACTCACTTATTTCTGAAACAACAATCGGTTATTTGCTTAGAAAAATCCCCCCCTTTAATTACTTGTTTTGGAAATAGTTTGACTAAACGGATATAATAGTGAGTTAACTTTAAGTCTGAACCATATTCCTCATGGGATCGACCCCAACCTATAAGTTGGGTTCTTTATTTGACAACGACCGCTTATACTTCTTTAATAGAGGTGTAATTTGAGAGTATCAGCTACATGCATGTTATGCTTCTATTGATTGTAGAACTCGTGTAGTCAAGATTCAGTTTTTGAATGAACCCATCCTAGTGTGGAAAGGGAGAAATTATATGCCTAAGGGTTAGTTTGTTTCTTGTTTTAAAGCTAGAAAGATGATATCTAAGAGTTACATTTACCATCTAGTTAGGGTGAGGGATATAGATTCCGATACCCCTACTCTTGAGTCGGTCCCAGTTGTAAATAAGTTTTCAGAACTGTTCCTAGATGAACTATCGATATTGCTTCCGAGTGAGAAATAGTCTTTGGTAATGACCTTCCCCCAAATACACAACCTTTCTCTATTCCTCCTTATGGTATGGCTCTGGTAGGTTTAAGGTATTAAAGGAGAAATTGAAAGATCTGTTTGATAAGGGTTTCATTCGACCAAGTATTTCTCCATGGGGTGCTCTAATTTTTTTTGTTAGAAAGAAAGATGGTTCGCTTCATATGTGTATTGACTACTAACAACTATATAAGGTTAATGTTAAGATTAAAAATATCCCCTCGCAAAGATAGATGATTTGTTTGACCAACTTCAAGGGGAAAGTTACTTCTCAAAGATTGACCTCCAGCCAGGTTATCACAAAATGAGGGTGAAGGAAGATGACATTTGGAAGAGGACTTTCCAAACTCGGTATGGTTATTATGAGTTTTTGAAAATGTCGTTTGGTTTGACTAATGCTCCGGCAACATTTACGGATTTTATGAATAGGATGCTTAGACCATACCTTGAAATGTTTGTAATTGTGTTCATTGATGATAAATTGATTATTCAAGGAGTGAAGATGAGCATACCAATTATTTGAGGATTGTCTCGGAAGTTATCAAGAACCAACAACTTTTTGTAAAGTTTAGTAAATATGAGTTTTTGCTAAGGTTCTTGGCTTTTCTGATCATATTGCTTCTGGTAAGGGTATTGAGGTAGATCCTAAGAAGATTGATGCAGTTAAGAGTTTTCCTAGACCTCTATCCCCTTCGGTTATTAGAAGTTTCTTGGGTTTAGCCGGCTACTATAGAAAGTTTGTCAAAGGATTTTCATCGATATCCTCTCCATTGATGGCATTGATTCAAAAGTAGCTTAAGTTCATATGTTCCGAAGCTTGTGAAAAGAGTTTCCAAGAATTGAAAGATAGACTTACTTCCGCTCTGGTGTTAACCTTACCAGAAGGGACTGCTGGCTTTGTTATTTATTATGATGCCTCAAGAATAGGGCTAGGATGTGTACTTATGAAAAATGAGAAAGTCATTGCCTATGCTTCAAGGCAACTTAGAATTCACGAGAAGAATTATGCTACCCATGACCTTGAACTAGCGGCAGTTATTTTTGCCTTAATGATTTGGAGGCATTTTTTGTATGGTGTTCATGTGGATGTCTTTACCGACCACAAGAGTTTGCAATACGTGTTTAAACAAAAAGATCTAAATCTTCGCCAAGAAAGGTGGCTTGAGTTACTAAAGTACTATGGTATTAGTGTTCTCTATCACCCTAGTAAGGCGAATGTGGTGGCAGATGCTCTTACTCGATTATCGATGGATAGTGTTGCTTATATAAATGATGATAAAAAAGAATTGGTTCGTGATGTTCATAGATTGACCTGATTGGGTGTTCTTCTAGTTGACTAAACTAAGGGTGGTGTTATGGTCACAATGGTTTGAAATAATGTTTTGGGGCTGGTGTGAAAGCCAAGCAAGGTCTTGATCCGACTTTGTTTCAATTAAAGGAATTGGTACTTAAGAAGTCCGTAAAGGCTTTCTCTCAAGAGGGAGATGGTGTACTTAGATATCAAGGTCATTTTTGTGTCCCAAATCTGTGTGAATTGAGAGAGAAGATCTTGTCAGAAGCCCATAGTTTTCGATACTCCATTCACCCAGGAGCCACAAAGATGTATCGTGACTTGCGGGAAATCTATTGGTGGAATGGGATGAAAAGGGATATAGTGGGATTTATGGCTAAATGTCCTAACTGTCAACAAGTGGAAAGTTAAGCATCATAAGCTGGGAGTTTTATCTCAAGATATTAGGATTCCTACTTGGAAGTGGGAAGATTTGAATAAGGACTTCATTTTTGGTATACCACACACCCGACGACAACATGACTCAATTTGGGTTATTGTGGATCATATGACAAAATTAGCTCATTTCATTCCCGTAGGAGTTTCAGATTCAGCGGAGGACTATGCTAAGCTGTACTTGAGAGAAATGGTGAGGTTGCATGGAGTGCCCTTGTCCATTATTTAAGATCGTGGTACCCAATTCACTTCTTAGTTTTGGAATTCTTTCCAAAAGGGTCTTGGTACTCATGTTACGCTTAGTACGACAATTCATCAACAATACGATGGTCAAGAAGAGCGTACTATCCAAACTTTGGAAGATATGTTGAGGGCATGCATAATTAATTTCAAAGGTAATTGTGAGGATCACTTGTCTTTGATTGAGGTTGCGTACAACAATAACTATTACTCAAGTATTGGAATGTCTCCATTTGAGGATCTATATGGTAGGAAGTGTAGATCTCATATAGGTTGGTTGGAAGTGTCTGAAGTCGCCTTGATAGGTCCCAATTTTGTACGTGAAGCTATGGAAAAAGTTTGGCTTATTAGAGAAAGGTTGAAAGCGAATCAAAGTCAACAAAAGTCCTATACCAATGTGAGGAGAATAGATCTTGAGTTTTTGGTAGATAATCGAGTCTACTTGAAAATTTCACCCATGATGGGTGTAATGAGTTATGGTATGAAAGGAAAGCTTGGTCCCCTTTATGTGGGCCCATATTTGATTTGGAGGCATGTTGGTAAGCTTGTTTATGAACTTGATTTGCCTAATGATTTGGCATCGGTGCATCCAGCTTTCCATGCCTGCTTGTTGAGGAAATGTGTTGGAGATCCGACAACTAAAGTTCCCTTAGAAGGTTTGCGAGTTGAGGAGAGTCTTTCATATGAGGAAGTTTCAGTTGAGATTTTAGACCAACAAGTCAAGAATTTGAGAAATAAGGAAGTTGCTTCCGTAAATGTTCTTTGGAGGAATCAGTTAGTTTAGGGTGATACTTGGGGGGCCGAGGTCGATATGATGTCTCGTTATCCTAATCTCTTTCCTTCTACCTTTGTTATAGCTTGAGGTATTTATATCCTCATGGTTTACACTCTTTGTGTCATATGTCTTAGATATTCCCACAATTTCCTCATTACACATGATTCACGAAAAGCTTAAATTTTGAGAAAATGTGTTTACTTGATTAATTTCTACAAGTTTATGTTCATTTGAGTAAGAGTTCCATATAGACTTTATGATATGATGTTTTGAACATGTGTTAGCTTGTAGTTGATGTTTCCTCCTCGGATATGTGTTTTTATGTAATTGCATCCATGTTGGGTTGTTAGTTTAAGTTCCTACCGTTCTTATGATGTCTTGAATCAGATTCGAGGACGAATGTTCCCAACGGGGAGATAATGTAACACCTCAGAATCAAGAAGGCTAGAAAAAAGGCCAACCAAGTAGTCACCATTCCAAACTGATCTACGGGACCCTTCACAGAGACCTTGACGGGTCGTGAAAGGGACCACAACTCGTTATGGTGGTTGTGGAGGGTTTCCAGAACCTGACCAAGATGGTTCCCCTCCCACTAAACCTTAGACGGCCCATGGTGAGCATCACAGATTGTCAAGGTGGTCGTAAAGAGGGCCAAGGAAAAAGGGGTCCTTCCCCAGCTACTGGTCAAGGACCACGACTGTCAAAACGACTCGTGGAGTCCTTGACGTGTCGTGAAGGCCCCCATGGAACTGGCCGCGTCAGTTTTAAATCAGGGTGTTTTCAATCTTTTCAAGATTATTCTATCCTAATGCTATGTTGTTATACACTTATCTATAACTCATATATAAGTGTTTTACTCCCAAATTTCTCCTATTTAAATCGTTCTCTCAAATTCCTAAAAGAAGAACAGGTTTTCCTCTCCAAAATATTTCTCTCTCTAGGAAACTTAAAGAAGAAGGAGTCAACCTAGGGTTTCAAGTCAAGTATCTAATTCCTCCATTGAATAAAAGCTTTTGGCACTGAGGTATGATAGTTTTCATCCATGTATCCCTTTCCTCCATGGAGTTCCCATATTCTCCAATTTACAAAGTTTGAAATGTCTAATTGAGGTAGGGGTTTCCTCCCATGTCATGGGTTCTCTTCAATTTTTATTTATTTGATTGTTTTTAAGATTAATTTCCATGAACCCCTGAACCCATGCTTAACCCATGTTTTCTAGATATTGATGATTTAAAGTAGATTTTGAACTATAAAAGGTTAATTATGGAAATATGAATGGTCTTATGAAATGATGAATTATGATGTAAGTTTATTTGAGAGTAAAACATAGACGATGTTGTTGTTGTTAATTGTTGTGAAAGGAATTCTCACATAATTACTCCATGAATGAATGTGAAACGTTTTTCTCACATAAAGGATTCTTAGGTTGAAAGGTCTTCTCACGTAAAATGAATCAAAGTTAAGGAGCTATTCTAATAAAACCTATCTTGGATTGGTTCCTCAAACTTACCTTTCCATGAACGAGAGATTTACTTAACTTGGATTGGCAAGATGACGTGCCCTTCCATGGATAATAAAGACAAGTATGTAATAATGACTATTCTGTGGGATTTACGCTTAGCACCGAGAGGATAGTGAGATGGAAGCTTTCACTAGTTGAGGCTGGGTTTCTAGTAGCAATCTCCTTATACCATACCTATGTACCCCAATAGGATGATTGTCTTAGATAGACATTAGCTCATGGATCCACATCTAGGAGTACATGGTCTTACCTTGGCAAGTAGGACATCTCTTTTTTGGTGTGGGACAAACACTGGATTCCATGTTAATAGCTCACATGGTCTTACATGTCAGTTAAAGGTAAATCTCTCACAATAGTGAACTAAGGTACTTCCAGAAGTATCTCACATGTGACTTAAGATGATTTGTACTTATATTGACCATGTGTTATGATGTATGTCTTCTAGGTCTTTTACATTCATATTTTAGCTTGGTCATTGCCCTTTATTAAAATGTCCCTTTTAAGCATGTTTTTAAAGGATTTATGCATAGCTTTCATACTTAGTACGTATTTTTACTATCACATACTCTTTCCTACATTCTTATGAAAATGTAGGGTCTGACGCTCCAGATTTGCCTTTGCGTGGTTAGGTACCCTATAGTTGAAGAATTGAATATTGGAGTGTCCTCATCTTCCAATGACCAAGCATTTTTTCTTTATGCCTTTACTTTAAGTTTTAGACTTCATGCACGGGCTATGTCCCGATCACTTTTGTTATACTAGATGGTTTTGAGATGATATTTTGACTTCGGGTTCATATTATAAACTCTTATATGTTGAAACTCTCTTTTGAATATTATATTTCTATTATCTTGTATGATGAATGCTAAGTCGCTTTTATGTGACCTCTCGAAGATCTTGTACGCCATGTTTCACCTATGGTCTACCTTGGGTCGTGACATCCAAATATCTTGTTTCTACAAAACTTCTATCATAGCCTTGATATGGTAAACGAAGGGTTGACTAACGAACTCATCGAAGGAGGGATGATAGACAACCATATGAAGTGGCGACAATGTTGCTCGATGACATGACCAAATTAAATTGAGCATGAAATACTAGGGAGGATCAAGTATCTTCTCTACATTTGGGCTTGACCAAGGATAACTAGAGAAAGGTCAAGAGCGTAATGGAAACATGGTGACAATGATGACTCAACTTGACTTGTTATCCAATCATGTTATAGGGGGTTGATTTAAATCAATAAACGTAGTTGGTACAAACATTGGGCAGTACTCACATGATTCCAAGTTTGAGGCATTGCACAATGAGAAAATACATTATATGGGCAATCAAATGGGGGTTATCATCCAAACTATCCAATGCCTGGTGGGAACCATGGTTGGAACAAGGAAAGGTATAATGTTGGAGAGATAAGAGCGATCGAGGAGGTAATTGGATAGAGAATGATGGTGAAAAATATAGATACGTCCCACCACATGATCCTCCCAAGACAAAACAAGCTAGATTGGAAGGAAATCAAACAAAATAAAATGTTAGTAAGGATCTTTCACAAGGTTGAAGGGTCAGACAAAGTGTTGAAAGATTTGATAAATGAGTTCTCCATTTTTACTCAAACGGTTACTTCTCATTCTGTTTCAAACAACTAGCTACAAACCCATGTGTTCTGAATTTCCACCCATATAAATCCAAAGCAAAAAAGAACTTTTCTTAGTGACACCATCCCAAACCCCAAGACTGATAATTGATGAGTAAGAACTGTGTCATGATACGACGTTAAATAATGTGCTTCTTCGGAACCAACTTAAGTTTATTTAAATTTTTTCAATACGTGTGTCGTGAGTGTAGGTTGAAAGGGCGATGGAAATACTCATTCAGTGATCCACTGAAGTGGCTAAGAAGATATCTTCATGTTCACCTTTTGAGCCAAGAATTTTGAAAAATGTTACTGTCAACTTTGTTATACAAGAACCATTTGGCCATCCACTAAATGATACTAGGTGAACTACATCAGGTCTGCCAAATTAGTTTTAGGTTTGGTATTTGTTTAGGCTTCATCGGTGAGATTAAGCTCCTTTGGAGATTCGTCAAACACGTTTGGCGACGTTAGTTGCAAACTGCCGAATACGCCTAACATCAAAAGGCCAAGGGGCTTTTCAATTTTTAAAAGGCATTGTTTGATCTTTTTGTCCATTTTTACTTCCTAATCTCTCAAATATTTGCTTAAATACTAGTGTGTTCTCATTGTGATTCAATTTATTTGCTTGGAGTGTGTGATTGTTAGTAATTCTTGCCCCAAACCCTTCCTCTCTCTTTGTCATTGTCTTGTATTTGTCTAAGGTTGGTTATTTAACATTATGCTTGTTATTTTCGCTTCAACCTGATGCATATGAAATGAGTTTATGGTTGCTATTGATATTGTCCTTAGTGATTCAGAGAGTTTTTTACATTTCGTTGATTGTGTCACGACCCAGGGGTAGCCCCTATTTGTAAAAAGGCCTATCAGACCCCGAGAGGCCTCATACAAGCCACTTAGCATATCATACCATAAAGTAATAGAAAATGTGTGAAAATTCAAAACATTTTCAACACAGTCAAAGTCTTTCCTAAAACGAGCGGAAGTCTAACAACATTGTCTCAAACCATCAAACATAAGAGATAAAATCTTGGGACGCAGCCCATACAATAGTATAACATGAAAATAAAGACATAAACGAGATAAAGGGGTGATCTAATCCTCACATACAGTGAGGACTCACCAAAGCTTCACTTACTTGATCAACTAAGAGCCTATCCACAAGTTTGTGAATCGAGAGCACCATACCCTACATTTGATAAGAATGTAGGCAAGAGTATGCGTTAGTACAAAAATATACTAAATATAATGGCTAGCATAAAAAATATAGACATAAGCATTAGTCAACTCAAGACATAAGGCATAAGCATTAGTCAACTCAAGACATAAGGCATAAGCATAATAAAGACATACTAGGCATAATGAGTTACAAAGGAAAGAGTGGCCCCTGGATCTAACAAAGAATAAACATCTAAGTTTAAAACTCTTAACATACCAGTGATTACATAAGGAGAATCTTTCTGATCCTGGCGAGACTGAAGAGCATACAACCTATTTCGGCGCTGACTGCCACTTGTACCAGATGAGTTACCCTACTGAGTCGGGTGACCTGCTGGTGCTAATGAAGTTGTAGACTGAGTCCTACCATTATTACCTCCTTGACCCTGTTTAGGAGAAGGATAATCTCTCAACCTCCAGTCTGACCATACCCAAAATATCATTCCTTTCCTTCAAGAAATTCGCCCGGAAGGTTCTTACCACACTTAGGACAAATTGGATAGGTCGTAATACCTAAAACACTCCCTTGAGACTTACAACCTGATGCCCTACCTTTATGATCCTGTCAAAAGTTAGAGGATGGAACACTAGCTAATGAAGCTGCTGAAGCTGAAGACTTTTGCTGAAACTGCGAGCGATTTCCACCACCCGATTTCTATTGAGAATATTAATAGTTTCCTGTTCTAGCCTTCATATTATCCTTAGCATGTTCCCTAAGCTTATCCCCCTCAACCTACTGAACATGAGTCATGAGCCTAGAAATGTTCATAATTTCCAGCAACATAGCATTTCTACACTCTATTTTTACTAAGTCGGATACCCCATATCGAAACTTGTTCATTTTAGCCCTAGAATCGACAACCATGTGAGGAGCATACCTGGTGAGTTGGGTGAACTTGAGTCTGTATTCTTGGACTGTCATGTTACCTTGCCTCAAATTCATGAACTCCCGAGCTTTTGCCTCCCTCAACTCTCTTGGGAAGAACCTGTCCAGAAAAGTTTCACTAAAGCATTCCCAAGTGATAGGAGATGCATCCATACTCATTTTCTTTCCATTGAGTAAACCATATGTGTGCTACATCCTTGAGCTGATAGGATATCAACTCCACCCTATCATTACCTATCATTTGCATCACTCCAAAGATCTTCTTGACCTCATCTATGAAGTTTTGGGGATCCTCACCAATCTTCGATCCTATGAACTCAGGCGGATTAATCCTAACAAAATCACGAACCCTGGCTGCCACTGATCAACCACTAGAATTTGAAGGAACTGGAACCTCCTGGTTGTTCTGGTTGGTCATAGTATGAGCCAAAAACTGAATGGCGTTTCAGAACTCTACATTCAAAACTTCCTTATCTGGGACTGGAGGAGATGCAGTAGCATTGTGGGCATTCACATTTCTTCCTGAAGCTCCACGAGGAGGCATGATCTGAAAGCGCATAACGCGAGTTAGAAATAACGAATTAGACCATATCTTACGCACGATAACAGTTACAAGAAATTAAAGTTTTTCCTAAAACCACTTTGCAGCCTCCTTCTCATTAGATGTGGTGCACTTCACACCCATGAAAAGGACTCTACATAGTGTGGCATTTCAGACATCCTAGGACTCTTAAACCTAATCCTCTGATACCAAGTTTGTTACGCCCTGAAGCTACCCCAGAGTTGAGACACGGGACATAGGATCATAAATTGCACCAAGGTAACCCTGCTGGCATATCATACGCATACTAAATAAGCTTAAGTAAGGAAATACTGAGCGGAAGTTAAATCATAAGATAAACTTAAAAGGTGGGGATTACCTATAACTATCTGAGTATATAAAACTGAGAGTTTAACAACAACTCAACGGTCAAATTCAAATGCAAAAGCTGAAACTAACTTTGTCTGATAAGCCTCTAACTGACTAGAAGTGTTGGGACATGCCCCCAGCTAAATATAGCAAAACTGAAACTAAAGACTAAAAGAAAAAGAAACATGGTTATCGTCCTCGAGAAATGAGGACTCACCACCAATGCTGCTGAACTGGAAAATGGGAACCGATCTATGCATGATCTGGAAGTTGAGAATCTGAACCTACATCACGAGAAGATGTAGCGTAAAGTATGCGTCAGTACGTGAAAGGTACTGAGCATGCAGGATATAATAAAGATGAACAACATACATAGTTGAACAAAGCATAAAACTGAGCAATCCTATAAGATAAGGAAGATACTAAACTGAATATGTAGAACATGATTTAACTGAACACAATGACCAATTTTATAACATGCTGAGACTAAAATCTGACTGTAAATGATAACATTGTCAATGCGATGTAATCTGACTGTGGGAGCAACTAATAACTGACATAAACCACATTAGCTAAATGTAGAGTTTGATGTATACTCCCCATCGAGAGGACCCAATATACCCTGCCAGAGGTATAGAGGCATGAATGGCGTGATCACTAAAATGTAATTCCCACAGAGGGGACCTATAAACCTACGGGGGTATGTAGTTCTAGGACTATTAGGGTACGCTTAACCCTAGTACACTCGGTCTAAGCCTTCTTCCAATTATAATGTTTATAACCAATATTATGATATAAATGCTGAAGTACTAGATAACTCAATTACTGACATGCAAACTCTGAGAATGCAACAATTATATATGATAATGTGACATTCGTGAACCAAAGCATGTATATCTGTTTAGACAGACCTAGCATATATAATTTATGACCTAAACAAATCTATACATGTAGGGTTCTAAATATCATAGAGGACACTAAGCAACAATATGATAATCTGATTTGGATAATTCTAACAGCTAAAACCCAATAATTTCTAACATTCAAGAAACCCTAGGTCTAGATAATATTAAGGGAATAAATATTCTGACTGAAATCTAGGGACCTGAAAAGAACCCACTAGTGAAATCCCACATACCTGGTAACAAATTTCACGGAGAAATATTTCTATTTCGGTGATGAAACTGACGAGAACTCGCTTTGTTCTTGAACTAAGGCTTCTTGACTTCTTCTTTTCTTTTTGCTCCAAGATTTTCTTGATATTGGTGAATACTTGATTAGGTTAGGTTCTAATTAATTTACTGGGCTAAAACTGACCAAAACCATGTAGTTTAGGGGTTCAATGCATAAGGAAAAGAACAAACGACCCCTGACTTAAAAACTATAGGGGCCACCAACGGAACTGATCGACAGATCGTGGATGGACCAACGGTCCGTGTTGGTCAACCTTCGATGGGGTTCTGGGAGCTAATCTTTGGGCCTTGATCCATGGACCAATACTACGGTCTGTGGCCTGACCTACAGTCCGTGGGTTGCACCTACAACTTCTGCAAATTTGTTGGTTTGGTCTGTTCAGGATACGTCGTGTTACACGAAACTAGTGAGGTAAGATATTTCATCTGTCTTAATTGTAATAACTTACTAAATTCCTTTGATATTGTTGCTGGTGAATTACAGAAAGTTATTGACAAGTAGAATAAGATTGCTCAAGAAAATAAAGATTAGCAGATTCTTCTTGAAGCAAGCCAGATTGAAGTCAACTTACTAACAGAAGAAATGCAGCAAGTAAAAATGAAGTTGACCAGTATCACACAATCTCCTAGTCATAATTCTGTCAGATCTAATATCGCTACTTTAAATAGGAGAAGATCTCCTAATCATAGTTCCAGTAGATCAAATAGATCTATATATAATTATCACTCTCCTAGAAACTCTGTTAAAATTACTTGCCATACTTGTGATGATCTTGAGCACAAATCTTTTAACTGTAGAAAATATTCTTCTGGAAAGTGGATTTGGAGACCAAAAGTTCTTCATCATCAAAGACCCAAAAATACTTGGGTAACTAAACGAAACTAATCGTATTGTTGTGCATGAGCAGTCTAAGAAAACCTACATAAAGGGAATATGGGTACTTGACAGTGGATTCTCCAGACATATGTGCGGAAAGAAATAAAACATCAAAACCACTAAAATTATTGATGGAGAATATGTTAGATTTGTAAACAATGCTAAAGGGGAAGTAACCGGAGTTGGGACTATTACTCTTAGATCATCATGCGATCTAGTCGAAGTAAATTTTGGTTGAGGGACTCAAACACAACTTCCTCAGCATTAGTCAACTCTGTGATGCTGGATTTCGAGTTACTTTCAATACAGCTAGGTGCATCAACAAACATCCTAAGAAAAAGCTCACCCTCATTGGAGATTGAGTTAATAATATATATATATTGAATAATATTGATTTTCCATCTTTTACATGTCTTACTGTAGTCTCATGTTATCCGTGGCTATGACATAAAAAGTTTAGACACGCAAGTATGCACGCCCTCGAGAAACTATCTATACTTGAAATAGTCATTGGTTTGCCAAAACTAAAATTTGAGAAAGATCACATTTGTGACTCATGCCAATTGGGTAAGTAGACTCATTCATCCTTTAAAGGAAAAGTTATTGTAAGTACATCTAAACCTCTTCAGGTTCTTCACATGAATTTGTTTGGGTCCTACTCAAACTGCCAGCATTGGAGGTAAATGATATGCTTTTGTAATTGTTGATGACTTCTAAAGGTTTACATGGGTAATCTTTCTCACTCGCAAAAATGAAGCTTTTGCTAACTTTGAAGTATTTTGTAGAAAAGTTCAAAAAGAGGCAGGTTATTTCATTACAACTATCCATAGTGATCATGGTGGTGAATTTGAGAATAAGGCTTTTGAAGAATTCTGTGCTCACAACAATTTCTCTCAAAACTTCTATGCACCCAGATCACCTCAGAAAAATGGAGTGGGAGGAAGGAAAAATCGTTCATTGCAAGATACAACAAGAACCATGCTCCTCGATCGAAGACTTCGTTACAATTTTTGGGGAGAAGCCGTAAGTACTTGTTGTCACATTCTAAACAGGTGTCTTATTAGGCCCATAATAAAGAAGACTCCCTATGAACTCTTGAGAGGAAAGAAACCAAATATCAACTACTTTCATCCTTTTGGATGCAAATGCTTCATCCACAATAACGGTAAGAACAATCTTGGTAAATTCGAACCAAGAAGTGAGGAAGGTAATTTGTAGGCTATGCACCTATCAGCAGGGCATTTCAAGTCTTTAATAAAAGAACTTTAATTGTTGAAGAATCTGTTCATGTGGTATTTGATGATACTAATCCAAGACTACAGGAAACTGAAAGCTGGTGATGATGAAATTACTTTATTTAATCAAGATGAAGACATTTCAAAAGCCTCAACTTAAACTGATACCGAAGAACCAACTACTGGAGAAGTGGAGTCGACTACTCCTGCGGACAAAGCTAACATTCCCAGTGAATGGAGACACAAAATCACTTATCTTGAAAACGTCATTCTGGTAAAACCAGATGACAAAATCCAGACAAGATCTTCCCTCAGAAAACAAGCTTCGTTGGCTCTTATATATCAAATGGAACCTAAATGAATTAATGAAGATGGAAGATGAGTCACGGGTACAAGAAATGAAAGAAGAACTTGATCAATTGGAAAGAAATTAAATGTGGACTTTTATCGAAAGACTTAAGAATTGTTCAGTAATCGGAACCAAGTGGGTATTTCACATCAAATTGAATGAAGATGGAAAAGTTGTCCGAAATAAAGATAGGTTAGTAGCTCAAGGTTATTCTTAGCAAGAAGTAATTGACTATGATGAAACCTTTGCTCCCATAGCAAGGTTAGAGTCTATTTGAATTCTTCTGGCTAAGCTTCTTTCAATTGCTTCAAACTTTTCAAATTGACGTTGAAAGCACCTTTTAAAATGGTTTTATAAAAGAAGAAGTGTTTCTTAAACAACTTCCCAGTTTTTAAAATCCCTCTTGCCCTAAATATTTTTTAAAATTATCAAAAGCTCTCTACGCTCTAAAACAAGTTCAAAAATCTTGGTATGAAAGTTTGAGCATTTTTCTCATAAATAATTATTTTGAAAGAGGGAAACTTGATACAACCTTTTTTACAAAATAAATCCGGTTCCTGCATTCTTATCATTCAAATTTATGTTCATGATATTATTTTTGGAAGTTCTAACAGCTCTCTTTGCGAGAATTTTGCTAATCTCATGCAAGTCGACCAGACATCATGCTCTGCGTCTGCAAATGCGCAAGATTCCAATCTACCCCAAAAGAGTCACATCTTACCAGTTTGAACATAATACTTCGATATCTCATTGGAACCTCTAATATTGGTTTATGGTGATTTAATTAGATATTCAGATGTAAACTTTGCAGGTGACAAAAATGACAGGAAAAAAACCAGTGGCACATGCCAGTTCTTGGGAAAATCTCTTATTTCCTGGAATATTAAGAAGCATACTTTTGTTGCCCTCTCAACTTCTGAGTCTGAATATCTGGCAGTCGGAAGTTGTGGCACTCAATTACTTTAGATGATGCATCAAACTATTAGACTATGATATATCCTTTGAAGGAGTACCTATTTTTTATGATAATACTAGTGCTATTAGTTTATCTAAATATATTGTGCATCATTCTAGGGCTAAACATATAGACATCAAGCATCATTTTATTCGTGATCATTTTGAAAATGGTGATTTTGTTCTTGAATTTGTTGATTCTGAAAATCAGCTAGCAGATATTTTTACAAAACCTTTGGTTGAGGAAAGATTTTGTTTCCTTCGAGAATGTCTTGGTATTACTATGCTTATTAATTAAGTTTACCGATTTTCCTGTGTTGATTGATGCTACTTAAGACACTCTTACATTGTCAAGCATGGGGTATGTAGGATTCTGTTCAATCAAGTGTTGATACACCCAAGGCTACTCGAATCTCGGTCGGCTTTGCCGCGCTGCTTCTCAAAAGAGGTAGAACACATTAAGGTAAGGTTAGATGGACTTGAATATCAAGGGTTTGCAGGACACACTTGGAAGGGTTCTTCAGCTACACAAGGACTCAAGCACTGATGGTGGAAGGACTTAAGAAGGATGCCATTCGCTCGGTCAATACAATTCTAAAAGAAGTCACCTCCATCAAAACTGGAGCTGACTCTGCTCATTATGAGTTGGTTGTGTCAATGCATACCTCTTACTCTACCTTCTCTAAGACTGTTGAGTGCTCTCTTAAAACTTTCTGCAGGAATGTGCTGAACACTTTGAAATACTTCTTGGTGATCGTTAAGACCATGGTTTCCTTTTCTTTATTTTTGTTAAAACAACTAGTTTCTGGAGATGTGTCGCCATTTCTTTTAGACTATAATTTTGGTGTTTCTAGCCCCATACTCTCTGCTTTTATATTTGCTTTTTCCAATCTCGTTTGTTGTTTTTTTTTATTTTCCTTTTTGATTATGTCAAAGGGTGGGAAGAATCAAGACACGGCATACAGAAAGGGGGAGCACACGGATGTCAGTCAGTCTAAGATACATCAAACAGGGAAGTTAAATTAAACTTGTATTAGGTATAGTTGTCATTATAAAAAAGGAGGAGATTGTTAACTTATGATATTCTGAAAAAATGACAAGCTAACCATAATCTACTAGCAGGAAATCAATTAGGAAGGAAATCAAGCAGTCTGAAAATCAAGAAGTTAATATGGAAAACAATATCAAGAAGATAAATCAAGACAACCAGAATCCCAGCAAGGATTCATGGAGCCACTCATAGAAGGCAAGAAAAGTTCAGTCAATCAGTACAAACATTTGAAGAAGGAAAGATAATATCTGTAAATCATTTATGGAAGAATATATTCTGAAGTTTACCAATATCAGCAAAGATTCAAGGATATCATCTAACAAAGGAAGAAATTTATTTAATCCGTCAATCAGTAATAGAATAATATATTCTGAATTTCACCAATATCAACCAAGAACTTGATCGTTCAAAGCGTTTCAAGTCCAAGATTTTGGACTTGGGTCTTGTGGGTTCTTCACTCTTGACTCGTTTTGAGACTTAAATCTTCATACCTTTTGGAATGCAAACTTATTTTGGTATAAATTTCTATCTCTTTAGCATGTCTAGCTAAAATCTCAATTCTTGGGGTGTGATTTTGTGAATATGGGTTAGATTATCTGTTGGGTCTTACTTGTTGGTGGTTTATTTGTTGTTTTGATGTGATATCATTTAGTTGTGGTGGAACTTAATGTAATTGTAGTTGCAAATACGATTTCACCTTTGTATTTTTAGTCTGCTCGAGAGAGAGGTCGTAAAACTAAGACTACTAAATTGATGGCCCGTGGGAGTGGGTCGACGTGAGGTTCAGTTCGAGAGAGTGAACCATAGTCTCATTCCTACACACTCAGCTCGAGAGAGTGAGTGGGCTAAGGCGGAGGTTGTCCTTCATGCGGCAAGTGGGTGTATGAGAGGAACCTATTTGATTCGGGCTAAGTTGCTCGAGAAGGAATTTATCCCCACTATAGTCTAGCCTAGTCACAAATAATCAATGAATTTACTTCCAAAAGCATGTACCTAATGATTTAGCCTATCCCGTATTCCTATCACATCCTAAGAATCATATCTCCTTGATTAGTACTCTTTCCATTTATGCTGTTTTTGTATACTTGTGAAAAAGCCCCATTGATAATTGACGCTTGCGTCACTCCTTATATTTAGCATATTTATATTCAAAAATGTTTTTAGCTATGACTAATTAGAACTTAATTTTATTTTTCTATTAATTTTCACCACCACTCCCTTGGGACTCGACCCCAACTCTTGGTTGGGTTATTATACTATTGCACGATCGTAGAAACTTGTATTGGAATTTGTGTCTTAATTACGCAAACATCAATAACCTGATAGAAGGTCAATCTTGGAGAAGTAAATCGCTCCTTGAAATTGGTCAAACAAATCATCTACCCTTGGAAGAGGATACTTATTCTTAATGGTCACCTTGTTCAACTGACGTAATCAATACACATACGAAAAGAACTGTCGTTCTTTCTAACAAACAAAACTGGAGCACCCCATGGATAGATACTCGGTCGGATGAAACCCTCATCCAACAAATTGTTCAATTGTTCCTTCAACTCCTTTAATTCTACCGGAGCCGTTCGGTAAGAAGGAATAAAGATAGGTTGATTATCTAGGAGAAGGTAAATACCGAAGTCTATTCCCCTTTTGGGAGGAATACCGGGTAAATCATCTGGGAACACTTCCGGAAATTTATTAACTATAGGGACTGACTCAAGAGTAGGGGTTTTGAAATCCACATCCCTCAGTCTAACTAGATGGTATATACAACCCTTAGAAACCATCTTTCTAGCTTTTAGACAAGAGACAAACTGACCTTTAGGCATAGAAGTTACCTCTTTCAACTCTAGGACATGCTCATTCGGGAGTTGAAACTTGACTACACGAGTTCTACAATCAATGGAAGCATAGCATGAGTGAAACCAATCCATACCAAGGATAACATCAAAATCTAGCATATCAAGCTCTATCAAATCAACAAGAGTAACTCTATGGTACAAGGAAATGGGACACTTTCTATAGACCTCTTTGCCACAACTGAATAACCAACGGGAGTAGAGACAGAAAAAAGATCTAACAACATATTCGGAAGAACTTCAAACCTCATAGCCGCATATAGTTTCATAGAATACAAGGTAGCATTGAGATCAAGTCAAGCATAAACATCAAGTTGAAAAACTTTCAATATATTAGTAACCACATCGGGAGAACCCTCTTGTTCATCGCGAGTCTGGAGTGCATAAAATTAGTTTTGCTTAGGAGTATTTGGACCCGAACAAATGAGACAAGATGAAGGATTAGGTTGAACCCTTGGAATTTTATCTTCTTCATTCTTAGCAACTGAAGGACAATCTCTTATCTTGTGGTCCATCTTACCACAACCAAAACAAGCATTGGAACCCGCTAGTCATTTTCCCTCATGTTTGACCACACTTAGTAGAAGTAGGCAATAAAGACCCACTACCATTCCTCCTTGAGTTTTAAGGTTATACACCCTCTTTTGTGGAACCTAGTAGGAGCATTGGAGGGCCTTGACCGTAAACCCTTTGTCGAAACTTAAGACGACAATGTCCATTAGATCGTGCATGATAGAAATTACCATCACCGGTTTAATTTTCTCCTCTTAAATATGTTGAGCATGAACCATAAGACAAGAAATGTACATGTCATTAACAAGCATGGTGGCACGACATTCTTTAACAACCACTTCGGATACACCCGAAATAAACATACTCATCTTTGTGCTAGGATCAACAAGCATTGTGGGAGCATATCGATACAATTGTGTGAACTTCAAGGCATATTCCTTCAACCTCATACTTCCTTGACGAAGGTTGATGAACTCAAAAACCTTTGCCTCCCTCATCTCAAGGGGAACAACAACCTATTAAGGACATAAACCTTAAACTTCTGCCAATCGAGAGGACCCGTATGTTTTGTTCTCATTTCTTTCCATTGGTTGTACAACATTTGAGAAACACCCTTAAGTTGAAAAGCGGCCAACTCCGCCTTTTCCATCGTTGTCACTCCAATAATCATCAATACCTTGTAAACCTCATCAATGAACTCTTGAGGATCTTCCTCAACCTAAGAACCATAAAACTTCGGAGGATTCATTCTAATGAAGTCCCTCACTCTAGATGCCGCCGTACCTATATTTGGGTTTATGAGAATCACAACCTATCTATTGGATTGAGCCATCACAGCTTGGGCGAACACTTGAAAAGAAGTTCTAAACTCCGTATTGGTCACTTGTTCGACCAAAGGGTTGACCAGAGCTTGAAGAGCTTGAGGAGGTGCTTCTTGCTCCACGTTCTCCCTCGCATTCCTTCTATAATAGGCTCTTCAAGTAGCCACATCATGTAGAGCATCAGATAAGGATTATGAGAGAGATCTTATAGAGTTAAACTGTATTGCACAACTTTAGAGTAATGAAAAAAGTGTAGTTTCCTTACATTTTTTAGCCTCTCATTCATAAGAGTGGCACACTTTACACTCATGAACAAGAATCTATGAGACGTGGCTTATGAGACATCCTAGGACCTTTCCAAACATTGTGCTGTGATTACCAAGTTTGTCATGACCCAAGGTAACTCCTACGCGTAACATGGTGTATATGACCCCGAAATACCCCGTACAAGCCACTTAGCATTCATAATATAAGACATAGAATGAAAAGAGGTAAATAACAACATTTCAAGTCCTAAAAGTTTTATAAAAGTATAGCGGATTTAAACATTTGTCTCATTAGCCATCTAGTACACAAGAATGAAATTGGGCTTAGCCCATACATCATGTCCAAAACTAAAAGTA
The DNA here is from genome assembly GCA_029582685.1 of Solanum piurae. Lineage (NCBI taxonomy): Eukaryota > Viridiplantae > Streptophyta > Magnoliopsida > Solanales > Solanaceae > Solanum > Solanum piurae. The sequence continues at coordinate 25,401 of JAJOOO010020477.1, forward strand.
AGAAAGAAAAATGAAAACAATGAGACTCCATCCTCGAAGCATAAGGATTCACTGAATCTCAATATCTTTCAAATCAACCTCTAGCCACGAACCTAAGAACCTTGACTGTTGGACCTACATTTAAGGAAATCTAGGCTAGAGTATGCATTAGTATAAACATGTATCAAGTATGATAGCCATGTATATAAACATTTCAAAGCATGCTTTAATGAGGACATTTTCATCATCGTGCAATGATCAAGCTAAAACAAAAATCTTGAAAGGTTAGAAACACAAGTCATAAGACATGAAAAATGCAAGTGAATGTCATCTCAAAACATACTTACGATACTTCTTGAACTAACCTTGGTTCATCATAACTTTACGTTTTGTGGGAAGTATCCTTAACCAACATATAAGACCACAAGAGCTATAATCATGGAATTCAGTGTCTCCCACACCGAAAAGAGTTGACCTACTTGCTACAGTATGGACCATGAACTTGTAGCTATTGTGGATCCACTAGCTAATGTCTATCTAGACAACCCTATGTTGGCAAATAGTTATGGGACATGGGTAATCGCCACTTGTCCACTCAGTACTAAGCTATACTTCTATTGAATAGTTCTTAATCATATTTATCTTAGCTCATGAAGGAAAATGGGTAATAGTATCTTGTCCTTACATCATGTGACATGTGTAATCGCCTATTGTCTTGTAATACCCCAAAAACTAGTACACCTAACTACAGCCTCAAGCTAGGGTTCAAGAGTTTGATGTTGATGTCTAGAGTCATAGATGAGACTTCCCATACTTAGAATGAGGGGTTTAGGGGTCAAATGTCAAATGTCAAATCACATGTTACACCCCGTAATTTAGAATACAATCTAAGGTTTGGTTGAGGGTAGCAAGGGCAAAGGCCAAGAACTGCCCAAAGACCACGACAACCTTCACGACCAGTGGTCTTGACCATGGTTCGTGAAGGCCCTCATGAAGTCTTTTTAGGTTTGTGGGAGGCAAGTCCTTGAGGCCTAGCTACTGCCTAAGGAACCATGACCCGTTGTCTTAACCACGGATCGTGAGAGGTCTCGTGGTCATGCCTTAGGTTTGTGGAGGGCAAGGCCCAAAAGACTAGATACTGGTCCAAGACCACGAGCAGGACCAAGGTCAGTGGTGAGGACCACGACCCATGGTGCCTCTCATGAGGCTTGGACAGTAGGTTGCCAAGTGGAGGACTTAATGGGAAATTTCAAACATGGAAGTTATTGAGTGGGGTCATTTTACCTATTCTTTAAACCACTATATAAGATATTTTATGCTTTTAACCACCCATTTAATTTGCTTTATCACAAGACCCAAATCAAAATCCCCAAATTAGTCTTCTCTCATATAATTCTCTCTCTAAAAAACCCAAGAGTTGAAGAAGAAGATAGATCTTGAAACCTAGGTCAAGAACAAAGACTCCATTGTCTAAAGCTTGTGTAGGGTTTTGAATTAAGGTATGTTAGATTATTTATCTATGGGTTCTTCCACCCATAGAGCCCCCTTAGTTTTCCTGCAATTGTGAATAAAAACCCAATCTAAGCTAGGGTTTCTTCCTATGTTGTGGGTAGTGATGAGTATGATTCCAATTGACTGGATAATTCCCAATTATTATTGATTTAGTATCTAAATGTGATATTATGATGAATTTATGTGATTTCCATGATTACCCTAGTCTAATTGATGAGGGTGAATTATATGGGTTATCACCATGAAAGGTGAAATTGAAGTTTCATGAGTGATCTTCTAGAATCAATGCTTTTTAGTAGTAATTGTCTAAGGTTAGAAACATATATACATGGTTTGAATTAGAATAGAACATATATGATGGACCATGATGAGTAATGATCTAGATTGGGGCTATATGATGAATTACAATTATAATTGCTTAGGGAAGAAGCTTATGACTAGAATGTCTTGAAATATGTGTGCATAATATGAAAGGTCTTCTCACATAGAATGATTCTAGATTGAAAATCTAATCACCTAAAATGAATCAAAGCATGGTAGATTAGAATAGCTTCAAGTTGTGGCATATGTTCCCTTCATGTGTGGCTTGGTTTGGTAAGGCAAGACCAAGATTGGTAGCTTAGGATTGAGGACCTATACTCTCCTAAGGGTAGCTTGTCTTAGTATTGTATGATGCATTTCAAGGGTAGATTGAGTTAGGGATAGTCATGGTAGCCTAGGATAGAGGATTTACACTCTCATAATGGTAGCTTGAACTAGCATTCTTAGGATGCCTTTAAGGGTAGCATGACTTGGTTAGGCCAAGACCATTTCATGGTAACTTAGGATAGAGGACACATACTCTCTTAAGGGTATCTTAGGATTGAGACATTATACTATCCTAAGGGTAGCTTACACTAGCATCCTAGGGTGCTTGTAATGGTAGCATTACTTAGTTGATCTAAGACTATTTCATGGTAGCTAGGATAAATAGTAATAATTTTAGTATGATAGACTAAAGTAGTATTTAGTGTGGATAGTAGTATGGGATGCTATTCAAATATTGCACAAGTATGCCTTGAAGCTACTTATAATGTGTTCTCTTTTGTAGTGTAGACTTAGCTTGGGTTGTTGCTATAGTTGCCTTCCAAGACATGATTGAGTTAAGGTGATAATTCCCTTGTCTATATGAAGTAAGCTAAAGAATGAAACTAAGTGAATGGTAGGTATGCATATGGTAAATTAAAGGACATGCTTAGTGTGAATGGTATTATGGGATGCCCTTCATGCATTGCACAAGTGTGCTTTGAGGTTTCTTAGGAGTATAGTACTATCATGATATGAAAGCCTAAGACTCTTCTATGCATGTAGACTATGATTGAGATGGCCAAAAATGGATGCTTAGCTTGGATGGTATTATCGGATGCTATTCATGCATTGCACAAGTATGCCTTGAGGTTACTTGATAATAGTCATGTATGATATGAATGACTAATAGTTGAGTAAGGCTTATATGATGCTTATGATGGAGACTTTGCTTATTATTGTGATATTTTCTCTTATGCTTATAGTTTATGTTTCATGAAGTATTTCATATGATTATGGATTATGTCTTATATTGACTAACCCTTGTCTTATTCTCTTATGATTATGCTAGCTAACATATTTAGTACATCTTGTACTAACGCATACTTTGCCTACATTCCCATCAAATGTAGAGTTGGAGATTGAGTTCTACTCTTGGAAATAAGTTGCTAGAAGTTGCAAGGAGTTGAAGATTTGGTGAGTCCTCATAGCTTCGAGGACAACACCCTTTATTTCCTTTATTTCTTTATTTCATTTTGAGACTATTGTATGGGCTGTGTCCCAAGAGTTTATTCTAAAGTGTTAGTAGATGGTTTGAGACAAAAGTGTAGTAAAGACTTCCGCTTGCATTTTATGAAAGTATTCGATTGTGTGAATAAAAGTTTTCTAAAATTTTCGTACTTTTCAATTATATTATGTTATGATACACAAATATGACTTAGGGTTATTAAAGAGATGAGTTGAGATAGGATTGTGCCATAGTTGCCTTCCTAGCTATAGTTGACTAAAGGTGAGTAATTCCCTTAGTTATGCGAGTTAAACTAATAATGAGACCAAAGGAGGGTGATTATGACTAAGATGACTTCAAGGCTATCCTTAGTGTGAAAGGTATTATGGGATGCCTTTCATGCATTGCACAAGAGTGTCTTGGGGTTACTTAGGATTATGGTGCCCTTATGGTGGAAAGACTTAATTTCACGACTCAGGGGTACCCCCTAGATGTAACATGACGTAGTTGACCCCAAAGGGGTCGCATATACAATCCCTTAGCATAATCATAACATAAGATAAATAGGAAATATGGGGAAAAAAAACTTTTACGATCGAATATATTTTCATAACAGAAGAAGCGAAAGTCTTTACTAAACCTTTGTCTCAAACCATCTAACATAATACTTGAAGGAAACTCTTGGTACGCAGCCCATAAAAAGTCTAAACATAAAGAAATTACATAAAGGTAAGGATGTTGTCCTCGAAGCTATGAAGACTCACCAAGATCTTGAACTCTTCTAGATCCTTGAAACCTAGCCTCCAAAGCAACTCAAGCCTCCAACCCTACATTTGGTTAGAATGTAGGCAATATGCGTTAGTACCAAATGTACCAAGTATGAAAGCTAGCACAACATCATAAGAGCATTTCAAATGGTTAGTCAACATAAGACATAAGCATAAGAGATAATAACATGATCATAACACAATCAAAGTAGCCATAGGATAATCATCGACACAAGCGTCATATAAACACAAGTCAACATAAGATATATTTACCGAGTATTGGAGGTACATCATGTTCATGGCATAGTCTTTACTTAGACTTTCATGGTTACATACTTTAACCTTAAGTCCTTCACATTACGAGAAAACTACTTCACATGCTCAAGTGATTCTATCACTTTCATCTATCAAGCATTCATAAGGTAGGTTAGGTCAGTATAGGCCTTTTACTACATAATTCAACCTATTAGACTTCTATTCTCATTTAGACTTTACTCTCAAAGCCTTAGCAACACTAGATAACCACATTAGATCACCCTAAAGCCCTAGATATTAGGTTCACAACCATAATCTCAAGGTTTCTTGCTTAATCTATTATTTATACCTAGATTTCAAGGTAATTTGATCGCATGTCTCATTACTAAGTAATTCTAGTCTTAATTGATCATAAAGGTTCAATTCTAACTTTACGAGTCAAGATCATTAATATACAATAGAGTATAGTTTAATTCATGATTATATGATCCTAACATTGATCAATTACAACACATAACATTGAATTAAGAAGATCACAGATGAACCTTCAACTTTACCTCTAATGGCATAAACCCACAATAATCACATTCATCAATTTAGATTAGGTTTCATCATAGAAATCACATGAAATCATCATATTATCATTAATCAAAGATAAATAAATCATAATTGGGTGATATCCACTAGATTGGAATCACACCCAAACCCTACCCACAATGTAAGAACAATCCTAGCTAGAATGGGGTTTTTGATCCACAATTCGGGGATTACTATGGGGGCTCTATGGGTGGAAGTACCCATAGATGAATAAGCTTCACATACCATCAATCAAATCCCCAAGCAAACTTGACATCAATGGAGAATCGACCTAGATGCTGCCCCTCTTCTCTTCTCTTCTTCTTCTTCTTCTTCTATTCTAGAGAGAGGATTTCTTGGAGAGTAATTTGGGGTCTTAAGATGAATGAGCTAAAATGATTAATTTAGGGTCTATTAACTATTTATAGGAGGGTAATTAATTAACTAAACTTCCATCTTAACCCCTAAACTAATTACTAAACTAACCCTCAAAGTCTAACTTAAAACTAAACTTGCCAAAACTGGCAGCATCTACGGATCCCCATCCACGGACCGTGGATGGGTCTAAGGGCCGTGGTTTGAGTCCGTCAATTGAACCTGGGGCTCAAATGTTGCAGGGTGTTGCAGGCCTGATCTACGCCCATGACCTACGGGGTGTAGGTTGATCTAAGGGGCGTGGTTTGCAACCGTAGGTCACACTTTTTTGATAGTCTTGGGGACTGTTTTTGGGTCCTCCTCAAGGACCTCTTGGGTTGTCCTTGGAGAGTCGTACCCGGATGTTTAACCCCTAAACATGATATTCTCTAAGTACGGGAGTCATTTCTTTTGGTTTTAACCCTCATACGACACTACAAAACTCTACTACAAGACCCTACAACATACTAGTTCAATTTACTAGTTTAGTCTAGAACTCACTAGATCAACTTACTAATTTACGGGGTGTTACATTATCCCCCACTTGGGGACATTCGTCCTCGAATGACACGTTAAACACTTATGAAAGTCTAAAATATAACTTAGCTGCCCAATATGCATGAATTATATCTAATGCACATAATCAAGGAAGAACTTCAATCCCACAAACTAGGCATGCTCATAATCAACTCATGAAGTTCATATGAAATCCTATTCAAAGCACTACCTCATGAGACAACTAATGCATATAAATCATTTCTACCAAGACCTAAGAAATTTCATGAACATGCATATAAGGAAATCATGGAAACACAACAACAACCCTACTAGATAGGCACACTATCCCCCATTTGGGAGTGAGCCTACTCAAATTTTTCTAAACAGCATATATGCTAAAATAACTTCAAAATCTAATAATAACAAGTCACAAAAGACAAGAAATCTGGAAATTTTGCTAGAGCATGAAACACATACCGGAAGGGACATGAGGAGATCACTCTAGATCTTCTCTAGATTGGAGAGCAAAAACTTATTCTTCTTTTGAGGATCTTCATCAACACCACTAGAGTCAACTTTCTTACCCTCTCTTTCCTTAGCTTTAAGAACCGGGCAATCTATCATCTTGTGCCCTTCCTTACCACACCCATAACAATCATCCATGTCGGTTAGGCATTTACCAAATTGATTCCTCCCACACTTTGTGCAACTAGGCTTAGGATATGGAGAGTCTTGGCCGAAATACCTTGGTTTAGTCCTAGGCCTACCTTGCACATCGGACTTAGCATTAGGAAAGTTCCCATCATCGGATCTAGCTCTTTTCCCCTCCCTATTCATTTCCTTAAGCTTTTGCTCCTCAATTTGTTGATCATACACCATGAGACGGGAAATATTCATACTAGGGATAAGCATTGCCGAACGGCATTCATTGACCACTAATTTGGACACTCCATCACAAACCATTCATATTGGCCCTTGAATCCCCCACTATGGTTGAAGCATATTTGGATAGTTGGGTGAACTTAAGGGAATACTCCTTCGCACTCATACCTCCTTGCTTAAGATTTATGAATTCTTGCTTTTTTAGCTCCCTCAACTCTAGGGAAAAGAACCTATCAAGAAATTCCCTTTTTAAGTCTTCCCACTCTATTGGGCCCTCTCCTATAGGTCTACTATCCTTCCATTGATCATGCCATATTTGTGCTACATCCCTGAAGTTGTATGCGGCTAGATCTGCTTTCTGTACTGAAGGCAAGCCCATAATGGCAAGCACCTGATAGACCTCATCTACAAAACCTTGAGGGTCTTCCTCCACCTTGGAGCCATAGAACTCCCGAGGTTTCATCCTCAAAAACACTCTCACCTTAGATGAATCCATTCCCCTTATTGACTTTGCCGGAGCCACCACCTCTCTATTGGCTTGCGTCGTCAAGGCTTGAGCCAATAGTTGCATAGAAGTCCTAAACTATTCAAGAGTGGCATTCCCAATTGGAGGGTCATTTGGAAATCAGGGAGGAATCTCTTGATCCCCATTGTCTTCTCCTTCTCTCCTAGCATTAGCCCTAGTATTTTCCATAACCTGAAAAATCATAGGCAAACATTAGAAGAAGGACCTACAAGAGCTAAACTTCTATGGCACTACTAAGTGAATGAAAAAGTGAGATTTTTCCTAAACATCCAATAGCTTCCTATTCATAAAATGTGTCACGACTCACACCCACGAATAAGACTCTACTTTGACATGGTTTGAGACATCCTAAAATTTATCTCAAAACCTTATCCTCTGATACTAAGTTTGTCACGACCTAGGGGTACCCTCTAGATGTAATAAGGCCTAGTTGACCCCGAAGAGGTCGCATACAACCCTTAGCATAATCATAACATAAGATAAATAGGAAATACGGGAAAAATAAAAACTTTTACAATCGAAGTCATTTTCATAACAAAAGAAGCGGAAGTCTTTACTAAACCTTTGCCTCAAACCATCTAACATAATACTTGAAGGAAACTCTTGGGACGCAGCCCATAAAAACTCTAAACATAAAGAAATTACATAAAGGTAAAGTTGATGTTGTCCTATGAGGACTCACCAAGATCTTCAACTCTTCTAGATCCTTGAAACCAAGCCTCCAACCCTACATTTGGTTAGAATGTAGGCAATATGCGTTAGTACAAAATGTACCAAGTATGAAAGCTAGCACAACATCATAAGAGCAAGTCAAATGGTTAGTCAACATAAGACATAAGCATAAGAGATAATAACAGGATCATAACACAATCAATGTAGCCATAGGATAATCATTGACACAAGCATCATATAAACACAAGTCAACATAAGATATATTTAATGAGCATTGGAGATGCATCATGTTGATGGCATAGTCTTTACTTAGAATTTCATGGTTACATACTTCAACCTTAAGTCCTTCACATTACGAGAGAACTATTTCACAAGCCACCAAGTATACTTGTGCAATGCAAGGATAGCATCCCATACTACCATCCAAGCTAAGTGCCTCTCCTTGGTAATTCTTGGTCATAGTCCACCTTCACATTCAAGACTTAGGTCTTCATGTCAACTCAATTATAATCTATGTACAAGGCCAACTCTTAAGCTTCTCTATGCCATGAGGGTACCATACTTCTAAGTAACCTCAAGACACACTTGTGCAATGCATGAAATGCTTCACATACTATCCTTCACACTAAGCATAGCCTTGGAGTCATCCTAGTCATATTCACCCTACTTGGGACTCATTATTATCTTAACTCTCATAACTAAGGAAATCTCTCACCTTTAGTCAACTATAATAGGAAAGGCAACTCTAGCACAATCTTATGTTTTTGACTTTATATGTGATGCGTCCCAAGACTTTTATTCATGAGTTTAAATAGATTGTTTGACACAAAGATTTAGTAAAGACTTCCGTTTTCTTATGAAAATATTTTCAATTGATTGGTTCTAAAGAAAGTTTGAAATTTTCCTGTACTTTTCTAGTATCTTATGTTATGATTATGCTAAGGGTTGGTATGAGACCCCTTCGGGGTCAAGTATGCCATGTTACGTCTAGGGGGTACCCCTGGGTCGTGACACTAGTGCTCCATGATTTATTGTTCTAGGAGATCCTCTCAAGTTTTTAGCAATATCCTCAAAAGTGCACTCACTATAAGATCCTCCAGCAATATTATCTAACATAACCTTTCCATTGTCATCATGTCCCATGTAGAAGTACTCATTATGTGCCTCATCATCTATGCGGTGATTCGGAACACTCCTCATGAATCCAGTGAACCTATCCCATGAGCTGCTTACCGACTCTCTACGTAGTGCCATGAAGTTATTTAGTCTATCTTATTTATTCAACTTCTTAGACACCGGGAAATACCTCGCCATGAACACCTTATGCAGTTGGTCCCATGTATATATCAAATTGTATGGCAGCTCAGAAAACCACAAGGCAACATCACCAGTCATTAAAAGTGGGAATACACTCAAACCTATAACGTTCATATCAAAATCAGGTCCCTCCGTGCTACTCGAACAGACACTTGTAAATTTAGCCATGTGAACGTATGGATCTTTCAAAGGTAACCCAACGAACTACCCTCTTATTTTAAGCATTTGTATAAAACTACTGGTCACCACAAATGTATGTCCTGGAGGAAGTGGAGGGAGAACAATAGCCTAAGTTGATCCAACCTGTCATAGTTAACCCTGTAGTGATTATGAAACCACGATGCTGGATGGTTTTGCACCCTTTCTGCATTTTCGATTAGATGACCACCCTTAACTTGAGCGAGTACATTTATAACTCCGGGAGGTTGAAGACCAGATCCATCCCCTTGACCCTCTCCGATGAGATCATTGAGTAACTCGGGATTTAAGCCTCTTCCAACCATTCTTCTCAAAGTTCTCCATAATTCTGGATCGTAGGGCATCAAGAGATTTCCCTGACTCCATGTACTTGGCATACACTAGAGTTTAAACCTATAGAAAACAAAACTAAAATGAAAACGCAAAATAAGGAAATTTTGACTAAAGTTCAATAACGTAGTTAATTTAATCTATAAGCCGTATTCCCCGACAGCGGCGCAAAAATTTGATACGCCCAAATTACACCTCCCGAAAGAAGTATAAGTGGTTGTTGCCAAATAAACCTAGTTGTTAGGTTAGGGTTCATCCCACGAGGAATATGGTTTAGACTTAAACTTAACTTACAATTATATTCATTTAGTCAAACTATTTTTGAAAAAAGTAAACAACAGGGGGGGCGGGTTTGTAAATAAAATAACAGATTGTTGGTTTGAATTAATAAGTAACAAGTAAACAAGATTCATAGTTGAGATATCAATATAGGATGAAAAGTAGGATATATGTGTTCCCCACAAGATCTTAACGCAGTATTCCTAATAATAGTATGTCTATCCTAGTGTTTAACATGCAAGACTGATAAGTTAGGTGGCTAAGAGATTGATAATCCAAGTAGGAACTTTCACCTCGCAACTTGGTAAGTCTATGGGTGTGTGCTTTACCTACCCTTACCTTTACCCCATCTTAGTCATCGTGTCAATTGAGTTGGGTATTCACCCTCACGTCAACTGATTAAAGTCAGACTATTAGATAACAGCAAATCCATAACTAAATTTCTGTTGTTTAATCCTTTTCTCATTCATTACCTCCTTGGTAAGGGAAGTAGGAAATAGGTAAGTTCTAACGTTGGCCTACGTTAAAAGACTTCTAATTGAAGAATTACTTTGTTATTATTCATACATTGTTAATTGCTCATGGTTCCCACAACCCTAGTTGTGGATTTAGCTACTCGTGCCTGAGAATTCACAATTCATATTAGGGTTACTAAAAGAAATAATGAACTTATAATTAGAATAGATGAAAACTGAAATCTTGAATTAAAATTCAAAGTGCAAATTGCATAAACTAGCTTCTGGAATTAAAATGTCAAAGTTTGCAAAATAATTCCAAAAGACAAAAACAAAAGTATCTTATAGGGCCTAACTCCCGAAAATGGAAATAACAACTAATATTTATAGTATTTAAACCCTAAACAAAGTAGGAAATGAAAATAAGGAAAATTGATTCAGTATGCGGTTTTTACAAATGATAGGACCTACGGACCGTGGGTCGATCTACGGTCTGTGGGTCACCTCTGTGGTTCAAGTATTGGAACTCAATCCTTCTAATCAAAATGACGGTTGTGCAGGATGGTCTGTCATTTACTCTACGGGGCGTCATTTGCCTCCGTGGTTTCACACTTGGTCACACTTCCTTGAAGTCACACCTATGCAGCATCAGCTACAGCCCGTCACTGGACCTACAGTCTGTGGTTGACTTCATCGGTCGCTATTATTGTCATTTAAGTTCCTTTTACTCACAATTTGCTTCCGAACTAATTTCCTGCAAAGATTACATAAAAAAACTATTATATCTAATAACAAATAGCCTAAGACACACACAAACACTAAGTGAAATGCATCGAAAATACCGTAAACTCACGGTATATCACCCAATATGCATGAAATTTCAACATTACTCATTTTCAAGGAGAAACTACCTTCTCCAAGCTAAAAGCATGCTCAACACAGTATCATGTAGCTCATATGCAATTTACTCTCAAAAAGCATATCTAAAGCATGTTCATCAATTCATGTAATGAAGGCTATAGGTAACTCATACTCAATGCACAATAACATGAGGAAAATCAATCATATAAACTCATTTTTTTTCAAAACCCAAGTTTTTTCTTGAACATCCAGCACATAAGAAACTCATGAAAACACATAAAACACATGAATCCCAAAATAAATGTCAAACCTAGAGGAAACTCATTAACTCAAACTAGAATAGGAATAGAAGGAAAAATATGAGGATATCGGGACTTCATATCGGCCTCGGTCTCCCAAGTAACACCCTAAACTAATTGATTCCTCCACAAAACCTTCACGGAAGATACTTCCTTGTTCCTCAACTTCTTAACTTGCCGATTCAAAATCTCAACTAGAACTTCCTCATAGAGACACTTTCATCAACTCTCAAACCTTCTAGGGAAACTATGGATGTCCTATATCCAACACACTTCTTAAGCATAGAGACATTGAAAACCGGATGCACCAATGAGAACTTACTTGGAAAATCTAACTCATAAGCAACCCTACCAACACGTCTCAAAATCTTAAATGGGCCTACATACCGGTGACTAAGCTTCCCCTTCTTACCAAACCTCATTACACCGTTCATGGGTGAGAATTTCAAGTAAACTCAATCGTTAACATCAAACTCTACATCCCTTCTCCTCACATCGGCATATGACTTTTGTCTACTTTGAGTCGTTTTAAACTTTTCCCTTATAAGCTGAACTTTCTCCATGGCCACTTGTACCAATTCGGGACATATGAGAGCAACTTCACCCTCCTCAAACTAACCTATGGGTGATCTACACCTCCTACCATATAGGGCCTCAAATAGAGCCATATCGATACTCAAGTGGTAGTTATTATTGTAGGCAAACTCAATCAATGGAAAATGGTCGTACCAATTTCCCTTAAAATCAATTACACAAGCCCTTAACATATTTTCCAAAGTTTGGATCGTATGCTCTGCTTTCCCATCGATTTGGTGATGAAAAGTTGTGCTAAGCTTAACCTTAGTGTCAAACCTTTTTTTGAATCACTTACAAAACTAAGAAGTGAATTGGGCACCACGATCATAAATAATGGACAAAGGCACTCAATGAAACCTTACCATTTCTCTAAAGTACAACTTGGCATAGTCATCCATCGAGTAGGAAACTTTAACAGGAAGGAAATATGTTGATTTCGTCATCTCATCTACTATCACCCAAACCGAATCATGTTGTTGTCGGGTGCGAGGGAAATCAACTATAAAGTCTATATTCAAATCTTCCCACTTCCAAGTAGGAATGCTAATATCTTGGGACAAACCTCCTGGTTTTTTATGCTCAACTTTTACTTGTTGGCAATTTGGACATTTAGCCACAAATCCCGCAATATCATTCTTCATCCCATTCCACCAATAGACCTCCAGTAAATCACGGTACATCTTTGTGGCTCCCAGGTGAATGGAATATCGCAAACTATGGGCTTCTGCTAAAATTTGTTCCTTCAAGTCAGCCACATTTGGAACACATAACCGACCTTGGTATCTAAGTACCCCATCTCCCCCTTCGGAGAAAGCCTCAATTGATTTCTTAAGCACTGACTCTTTCAATTGTACCAAAATGGGATCAGACCTTGCTTGGCTTTCACATCCTCCACAAAAGACGATTCAGAAACCATTGTGGACCATAACACCACCTTTGGTGGAGTCCAGTAGTTGACCACCTAGTCAAGCCAATCTATGAACATCTCGAACTAACTCTTTATTTCCCTCTTCAATATGAGCAACACTACCCATAGATAACCGACTAAGAGCATCCGCTACCACATTAGGTACCGAGGTGATAAAGGACACTCATGTCATAATCCTTCAATAACTAAAGCCAACTTCTTTGGCAAAGATTCAAATCTTTTTGATTAAACACATATTACAAACTCTTGTGATAAGTAAACACATCTACATGTAGTCCATACAAATAGTGTCTCAAAATCTTTAAGGTTAAAACGATAGCCACTAACTCAAGGTCGTGAGTAGGATAAATCTTCTCATGGATTTTAAGTTGCCTTGAGGCATAGGCAATAAGTTTCCCACTTTGCATAAGCACACACCCTAACCCAATTCTCAAGGTATCACAATACACCAAAAAAACATCCGCTCCTTCCAGTAAGGTCAACACCGAAGCAGAAATTAGTCTATCTTTCAATTCTTGGAAAATCTTGTCACAAGCTTTGGACCACACAAACTTAGCCTACTTTTGAGTCAAAGCCGTCAAAAGAGAGGCAATTGAAGAGAAACCCTCAATAAACCTTTTATAGTAACCGGCCAAACAAAGCCTGGCAACGGAACAGGGAGGTGCTGGTTCCGGTTCCGGTCCGTCCCGGTTAGTCACGGTTTAGTCCGGAACATAGCGGGTCCAGGAGGGGTAACGGGACGGAAATCGGGATTTACCGGTTAGTCCCGGTCCCGGTCCCGTTCCGTCCCGGTCCGATCCGGTTCGTTTTTTAAAAAAAAAAATCTTAATTAAATTATAGCCGTTGGGCAACAGATTTTGGGCCCCACCAACGGTTCTTGCACCCCCATTCGAGATCTAATTCAAACAGAACCCTTCCTAGAAGGTGGCTGTGTAGATTAGATTTTTTAATACTCTACTAATATTTTGTAATTCAACTTGTACTATTTAATTAATATCAATAAAAGTATAGGCTATTCGCCTTAATTTTTTTTTATTACTGTCTTGACTCTTGAATTTAAATTTTTAAACTTTTAAAGTGTGAAATTTAAACTTTTATAGTTTTAAAGTTTGAGTTTAAATTTTCAAACTTTTAAAGGGTGAAATTTAAACTTTTATAGTTTTAAAGTTTGAAATTTGAATTTAAATTTTCAAACTTTTAAAGGGTGAAATTTAAAATTTTATAGTTTTAAAGTTTGAATTTAAATTTTCATACTTTTAAAGGGTGAAATTTAAACTTTTATAGTCTTAAAGTTTGAAATTTGAATTTAAATTTTCAAACTTTTAAAGGGTGAAATTTAAACTTTTATAGTTTTAAAGTTTGAATTTAAATTTTCAAACTTTTAAGTGTGAAATTTAAAATTTTATAGTTTTAAAGTTTGAATTTAAATTTTCAAACTTTTAAAGTGTGAAATTTAAACTTCTATA
>JAJOOO010020478.1:0-28025 GCA_029582685.1 Solanum piurae
GAATATTGTATAATTGGCATGGAATTGAGTATTGTGGCTTATGGCCTTTGAAAGGTGGTAAGATGGCTTGATCTATTAATAGTTCTATAATTGTTTCTTAGGTTGGATCCACCTTTGGTGGAAGTGTTGCTTGTTGCTTTTGAATTATGATTGTGGCCATGAAGGGCATTAAAGGAGAATTGTTGTATTGTTGTGTTATTATATATAAATGAAGCTATATGTAAAGTTTTATATGAGGATATATGTAAAGTCCTATATGAAGCTATATGTAAAGTTTGTGTGATGCTATAATGTGAAGATGTTCTAATGGTATTAATGTGATATTGTATAAAGTGTTATTATGCTAATGTGAAAGCATGTTTCTCTTGAAATGATGTATATATGTGATGATGTTGGATTATGAAGTGTCCTCAAATGATAATGTTGTGACTTGATTAGTAAACTAAAGTGTCTCTTCTTGTTACTTAAAGTCTTGAATGCATGAATGTATGAAGTGGGCTAGAACTAAGAAATGGTGCCCTTTCTATAAATTCTAAAAGAGGAATTCTAGGCCAAGACTTGAATCTGCAGAACTAAGAAATGGGGCCCTTTCATTAGTCTAGCTTTACTAAGTAAATGTATAACCTTGAAGGATGGGCCTCAGGGAGATGTTCCCTTCTTGAGTGAAATGATAGACTTAGAGATGGATGGAGTCGGAACGGCATGAGAATCCTTATCTAAGAAAGTTAAATGAGCTATCCTTATGAACCTTGATTGTCTATGACTAATAAATAGGGCCTTTCTTGGGAAGTGGTACTATGTCTTGGTTGAACTAGAAAAGGAACCCTCTCTAGTACATATGTGATTGAATATTTTATGGTAAAAAAGGCTAGCACCGAGTGGATGTGGTTAGGAAGGTGGCCTAGTTGAGTATGAGATTAGGGACAATGAACTTTCTTGGACATCCACCAAACCATGTGCCTACATGGGCTGCTTACTAGTTCTACCCTTGGCAAGTAGAACAACCTCCACGGAGAGGATAGATTCCGGATTCCATGCCTAGTTAGTATGGTCTATGTCGGTTATGCCTATTCCTATCATGTGGGATGTGCACTATAGTTGTTGGATAGGTTCTACAACATGTAGGTAGTAGTATGGGATGCTATCTACACATGTAACGAGTACGCTTTTATGATAGTAAAGTGAGTTCCCTAAGTCTAAGGACTATTATGTGAAAGTCCCCTTATGTGCTTGAAGGTCTCCTAAATGGTTTGTTAAAGAATGATGGTCTATTGATGTTATGTTGTAAAGGAAATGTCCTTATCTAAGGTAATCTTGAGGAACACTTAAGTGTGCTTGAAGAGGTTGTATGGGTGGTCACTTCTTGTCTCACTCAAGTGTGTCCTAAGGTTTTATTAGGTAGAGGTCCTATGGTAATGAAATGGCATGTGTTCTTTTATAGTGAAGCATGGGTTGTATATGGATATATGTTGAGTATATGTATGGTTGTCTATGGTATTATATGTGAATGTTGACTTGTATTATTTCTCTTATACTTGTGAAGTGAATATTTTATCAAAATGATATGAAAGCATATATTCATTGTAATATTTTTTGAAGCATGTTTTTGCATGGTCTCCATACTTAGTACTTAATTGTGCTAACCCCTTTCTTTCCTTTTTTGACTTAAGTGTTGGGATCGGGAGATGGTGACATGTCATGGCTACTTGATAGGTTTCTAAATGTTGACGATGAAGACTTGGTGAGTCCTCATAGATTCGAGGACAATACCCTATATGTTCCTTTTCATGTATTTCTAGTATTTTTTTTAAGTCTTGAATTGGCTTAGTCCCATTGTTGTATTCAAGTATTAGATGGTTTTGAGACATCATGTATAAAGTCTAGAAAGTATTCCGCTTGTTATTTAATGAAAGTATCTTCGTGTGTGAAGAAAGTTTTTAATCACTTATGTTTTTTTAGTAACTATGCGATGAATGAATGCTAAGAGGCTTGTATTAGACCTCCGAGAGGTCGAGTACGCGGGTTACGACTAGGGGGTGCTCTCGGGTCGTTACAATCCTGTATTCCTATCACATCCCAAGAATCCCGACACCATATTAGTACTTTTTGTATTTTCGCTGTTTGTTTTTGCTTACTTGTGACAAACCCCCATCGTTAATTGACGCTTGTGTCACCCCTTAAATTTAACATGTTTGTATTCGATAAAGTTTATAGCTACGACTAATTAGAACTTAATTTAATTTTTCTATTAATTTTCACCACCACTCCCTTGGGACTCGACCCCAACCCTTGGTTGGGTTATTATACTACTGCACGATCGTAGACACTTGTATTGGAAGTTGTGCCTTGATTACGCAAACATCACTTATACATCAATTTGAAAAACTTCAACATACAAATAACTACATCCGGGGAACTCTCTTGTTCTCCTTTAGTTTGAAGAGCATAGAAACGGTTTTGCTTAGGAGCATTGGAACCGGAACAACTAGAGGTATCTTGCTTTCCCTCTCTCCCCTTAGCCATAAGCATCAGGAAATCCCTTATTTTGTGACCACTTTTACCACAACCATCTGAGCCGGCTAGGCACTTACCATCATGTTTCCTTCCACACTTAGTTCAATTAGACCTAGGCAATGAAGATCCACTACCATTACGTCCTTGAGGCTAAGGGTTAGACACCCTATCATGGTTGAACTTTTGAGGATCATTGGAGGGACCTTGACCGAAAAACCTTTGTCAAAATCTTTGATGACCTTGTCCATCGGACCTTGTGTTAGAGAAATTACCATCACCAGTCTTAGCCCTTTTAGCCTCCCTAGACCTTTCCTTGAGTTTCTCCTCTTCAATTTGTTGTGCATGCATCATGAGACGAGAGATGTCCATATCATGAGTGAGCAATTCGGTTCGGCACTCTTTAACCACCATTTCGGACACACCTGATACAAACTTACTCATTCTAGCCCTTGAGTCCTTAACCATTGATGGAGCATACTGAGACAATTGAGTGATCTGTAGAGCATATTCCCTCACAAGCATACCCCCTTGTTGAAGGATAATGAACTCTAGCAGCTTAGCTTTCCTCATCTCAAGGGGAAAGAATATATCAAGAAATGCGGCCTAAAACTTTTCCCGATAAAGAAGATACGCATCTTCCGGTGTCCCTTCTTTACATTGGTTACAACACACTTGAGCAACAACTTTCAATTGGTTAGTGGCCAACTGCACGTTTTCCACTGGCGTAACTCCCATGATCAAATAAATCTTATGGACCTCATCGATAAACTCTTTAGCATCTTCCTCAACTTTATAACCATGAAACTCTGGAGGGTTCATCCTTGGGAAGTTCCTCACTCTTGAAGACGCCCAATTCACATTTGAGCTTGCGGGACCACAACCTCCCTACTGGCTT
Organism: Solanum piurae; assembly: GCA_029582685.1. NCBI lineage: Eukaryota > Viridiplantae > Streptophyta > Magnoliopsida > Solanales > Solanaceae > Solanum > Solanum piurae. The sequence goes on from JAJOOO010020478.1 coordinate 3,410, forward strand.
GGGTCGTAGCCGTTTGAGTGAATACTTGAAAAGTGGCCCTAAAATCTGCATTAGAAACATGCTCGGCCAAAGGATCGACCGGAACTTGAGGGGCTTAAGGAGGAGCTTCTTGTTCCACATTCTCTCTCACATTCCTTTTAGAATAAACTATTCGGGTAGCCATATCCTGATGAATATAGGATAAGGATTAGAAGAGTGGCCTTATATAGTTAAACTCTATCGCATGACTTAAGAGAAATGAAAGAAGTGGAGTTTCCTAATAATCTTGTAGCCTCTCATTCATATATGTGGCGCACTTCACACTAATGAACAAGACTCTACAATATATAGCTTATGAGACATCCTAGAACCATTCTAAACCTTGTGCTCTAATTACCAAGTTTTTCACGACCCAGGGGGATCCCCTAGATGTAACATGGCGTATAGAACCCCGAAGGATTCCATACAAGCCACTTAGCTCTCACAACATAAGAAATAGAACAATAAGAGTAAAACAATAGTCCAAGTCAAAAACATTTTATAAAATGAAAAGCGGAAGTCTAGACTTTTGTCTCAACATAGCCATCTAATACAATAGAATGAAATTGGGCCTAGCCCATACATCATATCCAAAAGAAAAATACAAGAAAGAAACTAAACAATAACTCTGTCCTCGAAGCATGAAGACTCACCAAAGCTCGGGAAATCATAAACTCAACAACTAGCCACGAGACTCGGAAACCTGTCTGTCGAATACTACATTTGGGAAAAATGTAGGAGAGAATATGTGTTGGTACAAAAAATTATACCAAGTATGGTAGCCATGCATAAAACATTTAAAACATTCTAAAAATGGACATTTCATTTCATGACATGCAATTGACAAAATTAAACATCATATGAAAGAGTTATAAAACGTATGTCATAAATCATTGTCAATGCAAGCTAACTTCTACTTGAACATCTTTTAACATTACGGGATACTTAATTAGGATTCCTTGGTTCATTATTACTTGTGGGGAATTAACCTTATATGACATGAGACCATGTGAGCTATAATATAGAATCTGGTGTCTACCCCACACCAAAAAGAGGTGTTCTACTTGCCTAAGGTAAAACCTTGAACTTCTAGCTTAAGTGGATCCACTAGATAAACAACCTATCTGGTCACATATTTATGGGTTAAGGAGATTGCTGCAAGAAACCCAACCTCTACTAACGGGGGAGCTTCATTCTCATGAGATTATTTTTGAAACCCGGCCTCTACTAACGGGAGACCTTCCATATAACTGTAAATATCCACTCAGTGCTAAGCATATATTCCCATGGAATATTCACTTCTTACTTGACTTCATTACTCATAAGAGGGCGCCCTTCTCCTACCAATTCAACCTAGTTTCATTAATATAACTCTTAGTCATTGATTCAAATAGGTGAGAAAGCCATTTAACCTAAGAATCCTTTCTATGTGAGAAAACAATTCACATTATGCTAATATGTGTTTTATGAAGAGAATGTTCATTCACAACACAACATCATCATTGGTACCTTTATCTCAAATCACCCTTAAAACATTTGTATAGATTTCATAAAACAATGCATGAGTCCATAATTCACCTCCTTGAGGTCAAAACTCAATTTCAATCATCAACTCTTAGAAATCATGGGTTAGATATGTATTTATTCATAAATTCATGTAAAACTAGCAATACATGCTAAATTTTATAAAACTCTTCCTTAAAGATCAAAATCCCTTAACATAGTGTTCATAACTTGAAAACGTAGGGATCACATTTTTTCATATTGGAATTCATCATAAAAGCATTGAAATTCATCAATTCATGCCTAGAAGATCATAATTAACTCATTTAAATCAATAACAAAGAGAACCCATGATAATAGATGAATATGCTAACTCAATTGGGGAATTCTACCTTTTGAAATAGAGAGATTTAAGTACTCCATGGATGAATTGAATCCATGGATGAAAACTATCATACCTTTACTCCAATAGCTAGCCTTCAATGGAGAAATTTGATCCTTAACTTGAAACCCTAGTTGAATCCTTCTTCTTCTTCTTCAAGTTTTAGAGAGAGAATATTTGAGAGGAATTGGTTTTATTTTGGAAATTTTGAAGAATGAAATACATGGGGTTAATATGGGGGTTAAAATACTTATATATAGGTTCTAAATATAGGCAAAACAACATAATATAGGAATAAATTAATTATGAAAAGACCCAACTTCCCTTAAAATAACTGTCAGGTAACAACCAACTCACCATCGGTGGACCCAGTTGATGGACACTGGTCAGACCTACGGTCCATCCTGGTGAATCGTGGTTCATTGTCAGAAACCATGATTTTTGGCCTCGAACCATGGACCCCGACCACGGACCATGGTCTGACCTATGGTTCGTAGATTGTGTCGTAGTCCTAGACCCTCAGACCTAGCCTAGGCAAGCCAACCACAGACCACACCTACGATCCGTGGTCCACTCCATTGGTGGTGGGTGAACGGCGTGGTTTGGCTCCTGCAGCACCTGGGAATTTGCAGTTTGCCCTTTTTCGGATACATGGTGTTACATAAACTATGTGTTACCATATGTTTGCCTTAGATAGACATTAGCTAGTAGATCCACTTAAGCTATAAGTTCATGGTTCTTACCTTGGCAAGTAAGGACATCTCTTTTCAGCGTGGAATATAAATCGTATAGCTCATATGGTCTATGTCGGTCAAAGGTAATCTCCCACCATAAAGAATTAAGGCCACTTATTAAAAGTATCTCAAATGTGTTTTAAAGACGTTTGGATTGCATTGGCCATAATTATGACTTATGTTTTCTAACATGTTATTTTATGATTTAGCGGTCATTGCATGTCATATAAAGTCCGTTTTTACATGATTTCACAACTTTGATATATTTCTATCATACGTGGTACATTAGATGTACTAACCCATACTTTTGCCTACATTGTTTCAATTATGTAGGGTCCGACGCTCCTACCTCTCATACTCGCAGCTAGTGATCTCATAAAGATATTGAATATTGGTGAGTTCTCATGTTCTGTGGATCGAGACTCATTTGTTTCTTTCATGTCTTTTTCTTTTGATATTGTATGTGATTTATGAGTTATGTCCCAATCACTCCATTGATGAAATAGATGACTTTGAGACTTATGTTAGACTTTCACTACATTTAGTCAAACTCTTTATTACTCAAAAATGTCTTTTGAACTCTTTGGTTTTCTATTATATTGTATGATGTATGCTTGGTGGCTTGTGTACGGCCTCTCGGGGTCTTATACGGCATGTCACGTCTAGGGTGTACTTAGTGTCGTGACACTACTCCAATTCTCATGCAGTTTTACTTCCATTTTGTGACCTGATGGCCTGTTTAATGATCTGAAGATAGAGTTCAGTAGCCTTTGCAAAGTGTATTATTCTCTCCTTTTTGTCTTGAGACTTTTTCTCTCAAATAATCTCTAGTACATCCTTATAATAAGTCTCAATGAAAATATAATAAAACCATCAAATGTCAGCTAAGAAAATAAAACATAATTCGTTTTAGCTAGTCATTCATTAGTATGTGTCTTTCCAATAACGAAGGTTGTTGACCAGTAAAATTTTTCTTAATGGTCAATCGAAAATTTCAAACAATCACTAAAAAACCCTCAAATTATAGGATGTTTTCAGTGCACTCTTCAAGCAATGATAGAATGTAATGTTACAGTTCATGTTTTACTTACTATTAGAGGTTGGAGACTCTAACATGCTTTCAAAATATTATCTTGCTTAAGAAAGGGAGTAAGAATCTGTGAAAAATTAGTAAATAAGGACATGTGTCTTATTCAAGTAACAATTATTGCTAACAATAAAACAAGTAAGCAACTCACTTGTGAAATATTTGGTTGATTGAAATAGTTTCACAATAGATTGAGAGAAATTTTTAATACATAATGAACCAAACATATCAATGATAATATTCAATGTTGAAGTAAAGGTTAAGATTAAATTGCAAACATACAGCTCCAACTATCACAACCCTAAGATCTTTCTCACTTCATTAATATTCGATATTGATAACTTCTCAATTATAGTTACAATTGATTAATAAATATTTTGATTACATGAAATATTTCATTTACTTGTTTAAAGTATGCTAGAAAGTAGAGAATTAATGCACTTGTCGATTGAGAGCTATAATTTCATTTAATGTGTAGTTGATCTCGACTCCTAGAGTTCGGTAATTATATTGATAGTGATAGTGTTATTTCTTGTTTGGGTGGTAGTTTTGGGCATTATAAGGTTGTAGAAATGTGGCCTATGTCACTTTTAATAGCTCATGCAGTGCCTAACTTGTAGAAGATGTTATTTTCAATAAAAGAAGTGACAGTTCTACAATTATTGTGTGGAAGCGCTACAACAAACATAGACAACATACACTACGATATAGTATTGCCCATATGAACTCATGAAAAAGCCCATGAAGTGAATACCCCATACATCTAATATATTAATCTTAATATTAGGGGTAAGTAGGTACGCAACATTCCAAAGTTCCTAAGTTCAAATCATACATTAAAGGATCAAGATAGTCGGAAGTCTACAGAAATTAGAAATTTACGAGCAACATTTATGTTCAGTAAATAAAACTACGGAACATAGATGCCACGTGTGGTTTGAACTTCAAAAACATGGATTTTCACTTGAACTAGAAGAACTAGGTTTTCCTTCTTTATACCCTTTTACAGGTCTTAAGTAGTCCTATTGACCAAAGTCCTGAAGCTCATAAATTCTATAATTTCTAAGGACACCTTTTGTAGCTCATAGATTTTACTACAAACGTAGATGGGTTCCATAGAATCAAACTTCATATAACCCAGTATTTCTCTAATTTCTATTGATAGGGTTCTACAATCTATAGAAGGAAGCACAAACAGTAGATACCCTTGTGGAATCTATATAATGAAGATTTTGAGTAGGATATTTTTTTATTTTTCGACTCTTTTAATTCCTATACTAAGTCATTTTGAATTATATTAATAAGGATTAAAGGTAGTTAGTGGAACTAAAGCCCAGCTTTTCACGCATAACTCTGAAATTCAAAATCACTTCTCTCAAGTTCCTTTTAAGAAAGAATAAGGGTTTCAAAGTTTAAAGTCTCCATTCACGAATTCAAGCTAGTGTTTTCATTCCACATGTCACGCCCCGAGCCTACACCCTGGCGCGATCGGCACTCGAGAACCATTGCTGGCCCAAAGTGAACCCTTTGTCTGGCTCAACTCTTAGCGGAAGATTTACTCAAGATATAATCAACTCAAATGAAAGCTTTAACTCAAATAACTGACTAAGAATATTTAATGAAATCTTTACTAGCCAGAGTGGCAACTCAATTCTTTGACATCGATAACTGAAATGAACAAAACTCATGAACTAATATTGTCTAACTATCTATCTATGAAGCCTCTAATACTATGAGGGATGATGGGACAAGACTCCCAATCATCCTACCAAAATTGAAATGATAATAAATAATAGAGCAATCCTCACGAAGTAAGGAGGCTCACAAAATAACTCTGGTACTCGACCGGATCAACGAAGCGTTGGATGTTGATCCTGATTACCTATATCTTCATCATAAAATGATATAGGCCAAATGGTGTCATTACATTGAATGTACGAGAACGTGAGGGGAAATCTAAAACAAGAGATAAGCTTGAACTGGAACTGAAGAAACACTTACCTCATCTCAACTCAACCTTAGTACATTGAATGTACGAGAATATGAGGGGAAATCTAAAACAAGACATAAGCTTGAACTGGAACTGAAGAACTACTTACCACATCTAAACTCAACTCAACTCATTTCAATATAAAGTAGTGCTAAAGATGCAATATAAAGAAAAGCTTTTAAAAGCAGTAGATAACAACTCAATGTATTGAAAAATACAATAATAATTCAGTTTTGTATATAAAAATACAAATACTCTGTGGGAGTTTCTCTAACCGACAACAATCACTGTGAGCTATCTGATGATACAACATCTAGCCTATGCTGCCAGAACTGTCCAATACTTTGTCGGGGTATATAACCTACTACTAAGTGGATCCACTAGTCTATGCTAAAAAGCATAAAGGAATCATCACAAAAGTATCACCCTTTCTACTCACATTGGATACATGGTTTATAGGGGCTGTGAAATATTAGAACTCTCCCCCATATCGGTGCTCAATAATACTCCCAAAATAACTAGCTAAACATAACTATTTCTGTGGTTTGAGATTATTGCTCAAAAATCTTTTGGAAATCTCAGTTTCCTCTCATCTTAAATGTGAAAACATATAATCTTGGGAATACTTAGTTTCAATATATTATTTTAAAGAAAATGAACTTAACTCTTACTCTTCTTCAAACTCAATGCTCAAGTCTTAAAACAAGTTCAGAAACAATTGTAAAAGACTCTTTAAAAAGACTCGAAGAACTCTCAAGACCTAAATCTTAAATCTACCTTGAATTAGAATTATCAACTCAAGGTTAAGATTTAAAATATGAAGGATTTCGTGATGACTGAATGAGTTTCAGAAAGTTAATCAAGAGTAACGGTCAAAAATAGTGTTTGGGAGCAAGTCCACGATACAGAGATGAATTATAATATTTGGTCTTAAAAAAAAGTTTAGAAACAGTGGAATCAACATTCTCTCCGCAATGCAAAGAGAGAAATTTTCCTCTGGGGAAGCAAGTCCGCGATGTGGAGTTGGGTGACTATTTTTGTCCGACTTTTTCTTCTTCTCCCAATCTCGATTCAACTCAAACCCCCTGAAATTCTACATTAAAAAATCTCCACTTCCGATAACCCAGAACAAATTTAGCGAAACCACTCAAGAACTATCATTTTACTCAACCCCTTAACAAAATCTTCACCTCAAGAACTCAACCAAACATCAAGACTCAAGAACGACTAATACCTCTTGGAGAAACTCATCAAGAACAAAATTTCTCAATCTATAGGGATATATTCTATAATGTAAAACATGATTGACGTTTGAGTGAACGAACCCAACACTATGAAAACTCATATACCTCAATATGGTGAAACAAATCATCGATTCACGAAAACCTTGTTCGTTCTTCCTTTTCTCCTATTTTCCTCTTCTTGAATTCTCATATAAAACCCTAAGTGTAGTTTAGGATTGTAGAACTGACCCAAATCAGATTTGAACCCAGAATATTTTTAAAAAATGAGTTAAATATGATAGGGTAAGGAAAACACCAAAATACCCCTCTTAAATCTGGTAATTTCTCTTAAATAGACAGCTTGAGTTCAAACAGTCATATCTCCCTCATACAAACTCAAAAATTAGAAAACTCGGTGGTGTTGGAAAGAGGATTCTAGGACCTTTCATTTGATATCTTATGGACCACCTAAGTTATCATGTACATAAATTTATGATTGTTTGAAGTTGACCCAAAACTCACAACTAATATACCGTGAGTTTCCATAATTTTTGATGCGTTTACTTGAAGTTTGTGTGTGTCTTGGGCCATTTTGTTAATAGAAATAATGGTTTTATGTAATCTTTGCAGGAAATGAGTTCGAATGCGGTTAATTGAGATAATGAGCTCGAAATTGTAGAAGTGGCGATAGACGGAGCCAACCACAGACTGTAGGTCCTATAACATGTCGTAGGTGAAGTGGCTTAGATGAATTTCAGGGAAATCCGACCAAGTGTAGAACCACATAGGCACTGACGAACCGTAGGTGGAGTGACGACTCGTCTTATACATTTGTCAATGAGATCAGAATTAGAGGTTCCAGTACCTGAACCACGAAGGTGACCTACGGACCGTAGGTCGACCCACCGCTAGTAGACCGACTCACAAGGTTCCTTAATTTTATTTCCTAGTTGGTTTAGTTTTTATGTTCTATAAATATTAGTTGTTATTCTGATTTTTGAGGTTTAGACATTATTGTATACTTTTATTTTGATCGTTTGGAATTATTTTTCAAACTCTTAGCAATTTGAGCATATCAAATTTTGGCGTTACTGCCAGGGAGTACGACTTTAAGATTAAGTTTGACTACATTATTGAATTCTAGTCAAGTATTTCATGAATTTAAATTTTTGTTTTCTACAGTTTCAACTCTAGTGTATGCCAAGTACACGGAGTTGAGGTGAAACCTTGACCACCTACGATCCTGAACTAAGAAAAACTTTGAGAAAAATGGTAAATCTAGGGGTACACAATAATCCAATCAAGGAGAGTTATGAAGATTGAGTTGAATTACAGCCTCATCGGGTTGTTAATGTGCCCGCTCAGGCTCAGGCTCATGGCGGAAATCTAATCGGAAATACATAAGTGGTGCAGAATCCGCCAACACCAAGGTTTCGTGATAACTACAGGGTTGACGATGATACGGTTGGATTAGATGGGCCTATATTTCTCCCTCCTCTACCACAAGGACATACATTTGTGGTGACCAACAACCTTATACAATGCTTACGGCAAGAGGATTGTTTGTTGGGTTGGTTTCAGAAGACCAATATGCTCACATGGCTAATTTGTCAAGTGTCTATAAGAGTTTTGTAGGACAATCGTAGTTTGATATGGATGTTATAGGTTTGAGAGTATTCCCATTGTCATTGACCGGTGATGCTGCGGTGTGGTTTTCAGAGTTACCCTATAATTCAATCTATTCATGGGACCAATTGTATATGGTGTTCGTAGCAAGGCATTTTCTGGTTTCCAAGAAGTTAAATCACAAGGATAAACTGAATAATTTCACAGCACTACCTGGAGAATCCATAAGCAGTTCATGGGATAGGTTCATTGGGTTCATAAAGAGTGTTGTAAATCACCGCATAGATGATGAGTAACTTTAGCAGTACTTCTATATAGGACAGGATTACAATAGAAGGGTTGTGTTGGATACTATTGTTGGGGGGTCATGTGTTGAGTGCACTTTTGAGGAGATCGCTAAAAACATAAAGATTTTCCAAAACAATAAGGCATGGAGCACTCGAAAGGCAAATACTGAAAGGAGCACGTTCGCTATCCAAACTGTACCAAGTCAATCCAATGATGACATTCGTGAAGAGATGGTTCAAATGAGGAAAAAAATAGGCTTGGTATTAAAGAATGTGAGTAGAAGTGCACAAAAAGAAAATGTAGTAAATTACTTAATTAAAACTCCGCCACCGGCAGTTGAGGAATGTTACTATGAAGAGGATGTGAATTTGGTTAATGATCATATGGGGGGTTTCCGAACCAACGCCCAAGGTTCTAATTCGGATAATTAGCAGCATAGTCAAGGAAACCATGGTCAGAACTATGGAAACTACAACAGAGAGGGAAGTAGTGTCCGGGATGGGAACTACAATCGTGATAACAATTACAACCAAAACAACTATGGGAACATAAATGAGAGAGTTGGGCCCTATGTTCCACCTGGTAACAGAGAATCTGGTAATAGAGAGGGTGGTAATAGTATGACTCGTATTGAAGATATGATACAGAAGATGATGAAGAGGTTTGATGCAATTGATCAAAATGTGAAGGAGATGCGTAATGATTTATATGGGATTGGTCAGAAAGTTTATCCCCATGCAGTGTCGATCAAACAACTTTAGCAGCAGTTTAGTCAGTTGTCCACTATTGTGAACCCACATCAACCTGACACACATCCTAGAAACACCATCTAACATCCAGAAAATGATGGCCATGCAAAATACATAAGTTGAGGGTGGCTATGAAATAGGAAACCGAAAGAAAAGGGTATGAAAATAGTTGTGTAGAAGAAAGAAAAAGATAGAAAAAAAGATGTGACTGAAGTCAAAAGAAGAACAAAGAATGATAATGATGATAAGAAACATATAAAGTAGAAGTAAAATAAAAAGAAAAAGTAAAAAAGAAGAGCGATAAAGTCAAAGTCACATCTGTGCTGACGAGAACCAAGAAAAAGAGTAAAACAAAAATATGTCAAAAATTGGTTGGGAAAAGAGGTAAAAAGCCAATGTTATGTCAAGGAGGGAAGAAAAGTCACTAAAAGCACTTAAATGTACCCTACCTTACCCTGAGACTACGTTACAAGTTAAGAGAGTCCTATAGTGATCCTAGTGATTAGTTTGGAAAGTCTTTGCAGTGAAAATTAGGGCAAGCCTATGGTATTGAGCACTAACTGTATTTGAATTCACTTCTGAGCGTGAGTGTTGACTGAATCCTTGAACTTAAAAATCATATTTGTTGTGTGAATGAGTATTTCTTTTAAGTGAGGGCACTAGTTACATTATTGGAGAGTTGGTACCTTGGTAATTGTTGAAAATGTATGTGGTGATGTCTATTGGTCGGTCTATGTCATGTTTTTATCCACATAAGTTAGATTGTTGGGTCTAGATGAAAAGATTTGCACTAAATGATGGAGTTGATTGAGAAAGCCATGTGATCGCTTGAGTTTGTATGTTTGCTTCTACCTAAGTGTCGTTTAGAGTTAGTGTGTCACTTGAGGAATCAACAAGTTAATGTTTAGGGTGTTGATATACCGTGAGTTTACGGCATTTTTGATGCGTTTCAGGTTAACTTTGTGTGTGTCTTGGGCCATTTTATTATTAGAAATAATGGTTTTATGTAATCTTTGCAGGAAATGAGTTCGGATGTGGTTGATTGAGATAAAGAGCTTAAAATTGCAGAGGTGGCCAAAGACGAAGCCAACCACAGACCGTAGGTCCTATGACAGGCCATCATTGAAGTAGCGTAGATGAAGTTCAGAGAAATCTGCCCAAGTGTAGAACCACGGAAGCATTGACGGATCGTAGGTAGAGTGACGGCCTGTCCTTCACATCCGTCAATGAGATAAGAGAATTAGAGTTTCCAGTACCTGAACCACGAAGGTGACCTGCGGACCGTAGGTCGACCCACAACCCGTAGGCTATGTAATCAGTCAAAACAGTGTCCTGAATTGATTTTCTTTATTTTTCTTTCCTAGTTGGTTTAGGTTTTGTTTTCTTTAAATATTAGTTGTTATTCCCATTTTTTAGGGTTAGACATTATCGTATATCCTTTTTTTTGGTCTTTTGGAATTATTTTGCAAACTCTTACCAATTTAATTTCCAGAAGTTGGTTTATGCAAGAACACTTGGAATTTCAATTCAAGATTTCGGTTTTCATTTACTCGAATTGTAAGTTCATGAATTCTATTAACCTAATTATGAATTTTGAACTACAAAGCATGAGTAGCTAAATCTTCAACTAGGTTTGTGGCACCATGAGCAATTAACAAAGTATGAAAAATAATTAAGTAATTCTTGAATACTGTTTATGCATGTATATTTAATCTTTTCATTTAGAAGTCTTATATTGATATCTCAAATTGTGAATCTTGCTTACTTGTTACTTATTAATTCAAATCAACAATCTATTACTTTAGCTACAAAAAACCCCTGTTTACTTTTCTCGGAAATAGTATGACTAAAAACAGATAATTGTGAGTTAATTTTAAGTATAAAACATATTTCTCGTGGGATCGACCCCAACCTACAAGTTGGGTTCTTTACATGATACCGATGGCTTATACTTCTTCAAGGAGGTGTAATTTGAGGGTATCAACAACTTAAGCTTAACTTGTAAAATTTTAGATTTGGCTCTTTCCAAATCAATTCTTTCTAATTTTAGCTCTTTCTAAGGCGGGATGGTACAATATCTCCCCTTAGGGAACATTCGTCCTCGAATGAGATCACACTAAAGTAAAACTAAGGATGGAAGCATCTAATACCCAACTTAAGGACTCAACATGCAAATTAACACAACATCTCAGCTTAAAATAAATGCCAAGAAAAGGATTAGTACCTTAATTTGGAATTTCTTCCGACTTGAAGAGATCTGGGTATCTCTTCATATCCTTCTCAACTTCCCAAGTAGTTTCCTCAACAAACTGATTCTTCTATAAGACCTTGATTGATTTTACTTCCTTGGTTCTCAACTTGCGAACTTGGGGATCTAGAATCTGAACAGGAATCTCCCCATAAGATAAACTATCCTTAATACCAGTATATTCAGTAGGTATGATAAGTAAAGGATCTCCCATACACTTCTTCAACATAGAAATGTAAAAAACTTGATGGACCGCTGCTAACTCTTGTGGTTGCTCCAACTCATAAGCCACGTTACCGATCCTCTTGGATATTCTATAAGGACCAATATATCGGGGACTAAGTTTCCCCTTCTTACCAAATCACATGACACCTTTCATGGGTGACACCTTTAAGTAAACCCAAGCATCTACCTCAAACTCTAAGTCTCTTCTCCTAACATCTGTATAGGATTTTTGACGACTTTGTGTTGTTTTCAACCTCTCTTGAATAATCTTAACTTTCTCACATAGCTTGATGAACCAAGTCTGGTCCTATCAACCCAACTTCACCAACCTCAAACCATCCAATAGGATATATGCATCTTCTCCCAAAAAGACCCCATAAGGACCTATCTGGATGCTAGAGTGATAACTATTGTTGTAAGAAAATTCTATCAAAGGTAAGTGATCATCCCAATTACCGTTGAAATCGATTGTGTAATTCCTCTCACGAATACTACATTACCAACTCTAGGTCATGGATTGGGTAATTCTTCTCGTGAATTTTAATTTGTCTGGAGGCATAAGCTATAACTTTTCCATTCCACATCAATACTCAACCAAATCTAACTCTGAATGCATCACAATATACCACAAAGCCTTACGTAACTTCTGGTAAGGTAAATACTAGGGCAAAAGTCAACTATTTTTTCTATTGCTGAAAACTTTTCTCACAAGCTTCAGACTATTGAAATATAATTGTTTTCTGAGGGAACTTAGTCAACAGGGATGAAATAGAAGAAAAACTCTCGATGAACCTTCTATAATAACTAGCCAATCCCAAAAAGCTTCTAATGTCGGTTGGAGATGTGGGTCTACGCCATCTCTACACTACCTCAATATTTTAAGTGTCATCTCGAATCCCATCACAAGAAAAAATGTAGCCTAAAAATGCCATAGACTCAAGCCAAACTTCACACTTAGAAAATTTACCATATAACTCTCTATCCTTGAGAGTTTAAAGAACCATTCTGATATGAGTAGCATGATCCTCTTCATTCCTCGAATAGATTAGAATGTCATCAATCAATACGATAACAAAAATATCTAAATAAGGCTTGAATACTCTATTTATAATATCCATGAATGATGTAGGAGCATTGGTTACGCCAAAAGAGATAACCAAAAACTCATAATGATCATAGCGGTCCTGGAAGCTGTCTTAGGGATATCACTTTCTCTTACTCTCAATTAATGATAGCCAAATATGAAGTCTATCTTAGAAAAAGATGTAGCACCCTGAAGTTGATCGAAGAGATCAACAATTCTTGGAAGAGGATACTAATTCTTGATAGTAACCTTGTTCAACTGACGGTAATCTATACACATTCTAAGAGAACCATCTTTCTTCCTCACGAATAAGACCGGAGCACCCCAAGGTGAGACACTTGGATGAATAAAGCCTTCCTCAAGAAGATCTTTCAATTGATCTTTTAACGCTTTTAACTCAGCTAGAGCCATTCTATATGGCGGAATAGAGATAGGACGAGTATCGGCAAGAATATCTACATCGAAGTCTATTTCTCTCTTAGGAGTGACTCCAGGAAGATCGTCTAGAAGAACCTCTGGAAAGTAACGAACAACTGGAACTCACTGAATAGGTGGTGTCTCAATACTAGAGTCATTAACTTGGACTAAGTGATAGATGCACTACTTGGAAAATAAATTTATGTCCATAAGGTACGAAATAAAACGACCCTTAGGCACTGTTGAACTTCTCATCCACTCAATAATTGTCTCATTAGGAAACTGGAACTTAACTACTCAAGTTCTACAATGAACTGAGGCATAACAAACATGAAGTCAGTCCATACCTAGAATAACATCAAAATCTACCATGTCTAACTCTATTAAGTCATTCATGGTGTCCTTGTGTTTGACAGAAATGGTACAACCATGCAAAACTCTCTCAGCTAGAATAAGATCATACGAGTGACAACATATGGAGAATTCTCTTGCTCTTAGCAACTGGTGATAGCATATTGATGGTTTGCCCCTCCGCCTGACCCTGAAGTAGCTCATCTAGGCGCGGCTCAGTCTGGTGGAGCAACTGAAGAAAATTGGGCTCTATTGCCCATATTTTCACTGCCCTGCCTGTTCTTAGGGACCTCTTTTATGATATGACCATCTTGACCATGCTTGAAGACACCAGGGGAGAAATCACGGCATACCCCTGAGTGGGTCCTACCACAATAAGCACATGCGTAAGTCCCATTTCTTCCTTGTGTCACACTACCTTCAGACTGTGTAGGTCTAGCTCTGAAATTCTGTGAATTCTAATTTTTGAAATCAACTCTTGTCATGACCTAGGGGTAACATAATGTATAGAACCCCGAAAGACTCAATACAAGCCAATTAACTCTCATAACATAAGGAATAGAACAAAAAGAGTAAAACAATAGTCCAAGTCCAAAACATTAATAAACGAAAAGCGGAAGTCTAAAACACTTGTCCCATAATTGCCATCAAATACAATAGAATGAAATTGAGCCTAGCCCATACATCATGTTCAAAAGAGCAAATACATGAAAGAAAGTGAAACAATAAACTTCGTCCTCCAAGCATGAAGACTCACTAAAGCTCGGAAATATCTCAAAGAAACCTCTAGCCACGAAACTGAGTACCATGACTTTCGGACCCTACAGTTGGGGAAATGTAGGCAACAATATGCGTTAATACAAAACAATGTACCAAGTATGATAGCCATGCATAAATTATTTAAGTCATGCAAAAAGGGACATTTCATTTCATGACATGCAATTGACCAGCTAAAAATGATATAAAAGAGTTGGAAAACATAATTCATAAATCATGGTCAATGCAAGCTAACTTCATCTTTAAAACCTTTGAAATCATATGTGATACTTCTTTAAGTGACCTTAGATAATTATTACTTGTGGGGAGCCTTAACCGACATAGAGACCATGTGAGCTATAATTTGATCCCTCGGTGTATCCCATATCGAAAAGGGTTGTCCTACTTGCTAAGGTAAAGACCATGAAATTCTAGCTTAAGTGGATCCACTAGCTAATCAACCTATGGGGGCACATAGTTAAGGGATAATGAGATTGCTATTATAAACCCGACATCAACAACCAGGGGAGCTTCCATCTCATTGAATTGCTTCTAGAAACCCGACCTCTATTATGAGAGAGCTTCCATCCAATCATCAATATCCTCTCGCTGCTAAGCATAAATCCCACACAATAGTCATTTATTACTTCGACTTCATTATTCATTAAATTGTTCTCTTGGACAACCAATCCAAGCTAGTTTATTAGGATAGCTCTTTATCTTTAATTGAATTAGGTGAGAAAGACTTTCAACCTATTAATATTTTATATGTGAGAAAACCTTTCACATCATGCTATTATGTACTTATGAGAATATCCTTTCACAACAAAACATCATCATTGTCACTTTACTCTCAAAGCACCCTTAAAATATTTGCATAGAAACTGCATGAGTTCATAATTTACCTCTTGAGGTTAAAAACCCACTTTCAATCATCAACATTTAGAAAACATGGGTTAGGTATGGATTTCATAAAAAAATAATACATGTAAATCTAGCAATACATGCTTAATTTCATAAAACTCTTCCTTGAATATCAAAATCCCACATCATATGGTTCATGACTTGAAAAAATAGGGATTACATAGGTTAATGGGTAAATAATCATAAAATCATCATATTTCATCAATTCATGCATAAGATGTCATGATTAAATCATTAGAATCAACAATGAAAAGAACCCATGATAATTGAAGAAATCCCTAACTCAATTGGGGAATTCTACCTTTTGAAATAGAGGAATTTGGGAACTCCGTGAATGGAAGGAATCCAAGGATGAAAAATATCATACCTTGAATCCAAAAGCTAGCCTTTAATGGAGGAATTGAGACCTTAAATTGAAACCCTAGGTTGAATCTTGTTCTTCTTTAAGTTTCTAGAGAGAGAAATTTTTGGAGAGGAGATTTGTTTTTTTTTGTGAATTTGGAAGAATGAAGTGAATGAGTTAATTTGGTGGTTGAAAAAAATTATATAGGGTCATACTGAAGGGTAAGACGGTGTAGTATATGAACTAATTAATTAGGAAAAGATCAAACTGCCCCTGAACTAACTGTATGTTGTCACCGACCTACCAATTGACTTACCTAGTAAACGGACCGTGGTCTGACCCACGGCCCGTCCTGGTGGACCGTAGATGGTGGTGAGAGACTTTTGGTTGACCTACGCACCCTTGGACCACGGACCGTGGATCCATCGATGGTCTGTAGGTCCAGACGTGGTTCTGCCCTTGGGAACATTTTAAGGGACCAATCCACGGACCCACCTACGGTCCGTGGTCCACCCCACGGGCCATGGTTGGCCATCGTGGATGGCACCTTAAAATGCTAAAATCTGCTATGGCGCCTTATTTCAGATTCAGTGTGCTACATTATCTCCCCCTTGGGACCATTCTTCCTCAAATCAGATTAAAACTGTTTCTAAACAAGTAGGAGAGGAAATAACAACCCAACCCATAATGAAATCCATACAACCAAGGAGCAACCATTGACTCCATGCTACGACATTCTCAAAAACATCATAAGAGGGGTGAAACTAACTGTATCAGCTCATTATGCATTCAATGCACATAAAAAAGGAGGAAACATAAACTTCATGCTAAACATATTCAAATGCATTATATGGACGTAGGAACAACATCTATCAACCCAATATGCATAAATTTTCAAACTTACTCATGTTCAAGGAGAAACTACCTTTTCCAAGCTAAAAGCATGCTCAACAAAATCTCATGGAGCTGATATGCAATTTTTTTGTCAAAAAGCATAGTGAAAGCATGTTCATCAATTCATCTCATTATGTCTATAGGCAACTCATACTCAATGCACAACAACATGAGGAGAATAAAGCATGTATACTCATTTTCTTTCAAAATACTTGTTTTCATGAACATGCATCACATAAGGAAATCATGAAAACACATAAAACCACATGACTCTCAAAACAAAGACAACAAAGAGGAACTCATTACCTCAAGCTAGAATAGAAATATAATGTAACACCCCAAAAATTAGTAGACTAAACTAGAGATAAATGTGAAGGCTACAGTCAAGGAAGGAGGGCAAGGGCCAAAGGAATAGGCTAGGGCAGCCTACCTTGGTGTAGGCACTACCCCACCTACCAAGCCCACCAGCACGGCTCGTGGTCAAGACCAGGGACTTGGTGTGGCTCATGGTGGGCTAGGAAATAGCCTCCCCAAATTTGCCAATAATTCAGCCCCTCTTCACGAGCCACTTCACAGCTCGTGGTGAAGACCACAACTCGTGGGAAGGCTCGTGGAGGGGAGTTCGTGTATGAGGGTTGAGGGAATGTAGCTTAGCACTGCCTCAAGACCCACGAGAGGGACCACAACTCATAATAGGCACCACAGCTCATGGAGCCCTGCGTGAAGATGTCTTGGAACTTTGAGGTTAAAGGCATAGTTGCCTAGACACTGCCTCAAGGTCCATGAAGTGGACCACGTCTCATGGGACCTCACGTGGTCCCTGTGCAGGTCACTTAAAGTTGAGGGTTAATTGGGTAATTACGGTTTTAATCAACCTTAAGTGAAGTCTAGTTTGATAGACCTATATAAGTCATTTTAAGTCAAAAATCACCCATACAAGTCATATTCTCCTCTCAAATATTTTTCTCTCTAGAAGCTAGAAGAAGAAGAAGGAAGTTCATCTAAGATCAAAGTCAAGGGTCAATTCTTCCATTGAAACTTAGAATTGGGCTTTGTTTTTAAGGTATGGTAGTTTTCATCCCTGGATAGCTTTCATCCATGGAGTCCTCTCAAAACCTTTAATTTTAAAAGACAAAAATCCCCAAAAGTTAGGGTTTGATTCCAAAGTCACGGGTTCCTTTCAAACTTGATTTAAATGATTGAATTGAGCTATATTAAGCATGAATTGATGATTTCCTATGGTTTTTTTGATGTATCCTCAAGAACCCATGAAATTTCTATATTTCTCAGTTGTGATCTTATGAAGTGGGTCTTTGTTGATGAAAGGTGAATTTGATGAATTGATGGATGAGGTGATAGAATCACATGAATTACCATGAAATACTTGTCTAATTCTTGAATTCTATAAGTGATGATTGAAAATAAGTTTTTAACCATGAAAGAGTTATGTATGAGATTATACATGTTTTTATGAAATCTACGTAGATGCTTTAAGGACACTTTCAGAGTGAAGTTTCAATGATTATGTTAATATCGTTGTGTTGTTTTAAAGGACATTCTCATGAACACAGAATAAACATGATATGATCAGTATTCTCACATAATTAAGATTCTAAGGTGTAAGGTCTTTCTCACCTAATTGAATCTAATACTTACATATAGACATGGACGGTGAAAGGTTTTTCTCACGCATGATCTAATAAGCTATCCTAAAGAACTATGTTTGATTGAGTGACATGGACACCACTCCAAGAGACATGAAACAAGTTATGACTTAATAAGTACTCAGTAGGATTTATGCTTAGCACCAAGTGGATATTGTATTGAGATAGAAGCTCCTTCGCTAGAAAGGCCGGGTTTCTATAAAAAATCTCTAGAGATGGAAGCTCCCTCATAAGAAAGGCCGGGTTTCTAGTAACAATCTCCTTATCCCATAAACTATGTGCCCTCATAGGATATTTAGCAAGGGGATCCACCTAAGCTAACAAACCATGGTTCTACCTTAGGAAAGTAGCACACCTCTTTTTGGTATGGGTAACATCAGGTGATCATGTTATAACTCGCATGGTCTCATGTCGATTAAGGCTATTTCGCACAACAAGAAAATGAATAATGAACTAAGGTTAATTCAAGAGGTATGATACATGAGTTCTAAGGTTTTAAAGATGATGTTGACTTATATCGTCCATGATTGTGACTTATGATTCCTAATCTCTTATATGATGTTTAAATTTGGCAAATGGCATGCTTTGAAATGAAATGTCCATTTTTGCATGTTTCAAGTGTTTTTATACATAACTATATTTCTTAGTCTATTTTTGTACGAAAGCCTAATTTTTGCCTACATTTTTCCCAAGTGTAGGGTCCGGCACTAGAGGTGATCATACTTGTAGCTAGAGCTTGGATTTGAGTGTTCCCGAGCTTCGAGAGTTCTCATGGTTTAAGAATGGATTTTTTAATCTCTAGTTTCTTTCATGTACTTTCCATTTCTGGACTTGTTGTATGTGCTTGGACCTATTTCATTCAATATTGTAATAGATGGCTATGATGAGACAAAGTGTCTAGACTTCTGCTTTCTTTTATGAAAAACTTTTTAGACTTGAAATATTGTTTTACTCTAAATTGTTCTATTTCTTATGTTATGAGGACTAAGTGGATTGTATGGACTCATTCGGGGTATTATACGTCTTGTTACATCTAGAAGTACCCCTGGGTTGTGACAAACTTGGTAATTAGAGCACAAGGTTTAGAATGGTCCTAGGATGATGTCTCTGAATCCACGTCTAGTAGAGTCTTATTCATAAGTGTGAAGCACGCCACATTTATTAATGAGATGCTACAAGATGATTAGGAAACTTCACTTATTCATTACTCTAAGTCGTGCCATAGAGTTTAACTCTATAAGATCTCTCTTCTAATCCTTGCCATATGTTTTTCAGGATATGAATACTAGTAGGGTTAATGCTAGAAGGATGGAGAGTGACAGTTTGGAACAATGAGCTCCTCCCCAAGCTCCGATAGATCCTTTGGCTGAGAATTTTACAAATGCGGAGTTTAGGTCGGCTATTAAAATGTTGTCCTACGCCAACACGACACAAGCTAATAAAGATGTTGTAGCTCATGTGAATCCTAATGTGAATTTGGCGGCTTCAAGAGTGAGGGACTTTGCAAGGATGAACTCTCTGGAATTTTATAGCTCTAAAGTGGAAGAGGATCCTTAAACATTTATCGACGAGGTCTATAAGGTACTTGCTATTATTGGGGTGACTCTAGAGAAGAAGGAGGAGTTATCCTCTTACCAATTAAAATATGTTACTCAAGTGTGGTATGATCAATGGATGTGAGAGAGACCGGTAGGAGCGGGTCATGTAGAGTGGGAATTGTTTAAATTGTCGTTTCTTGATAGGTTCTTTCCCCTGAAATTGAGGGAATAAAAGGTGCAAGAGTTCATTAACCTTCATCAAGGAAGTATGAGTGTGGAGAGTATGCCCTAAAGTTCACTCAATTGTTCAAGTATGCTCCAACTATGGTGGCAGATTCGAGGGCTAAGATGAGTAGGTTTTTTACGGGCGTGTCCGACATGGTAGAGAAAGAATATTGTATGGCAATTCTCCTCCATGATATGTAGATCTCACATCTCATGGTGTATGCCCAAAAAATTGAGGGATCGAAGCTCAAGGAAAGGAATATGGAGGTTAAAAGGGCTAGAACCGGTGATGGGAACTTCTCCAACTGAAAATCTGATGGACAAAGTCGACCTAGATTTCGACAAAGGTTCTTCTGTCATGGTTCCTCCAATGCTCCTCCTATATCTAATGAGGATACGGTGTCTAACCCTAAACCTTAAGGAGGAAATAGAGGTGGTTCTTCTTTGACTAGGCCTACTTGTGCTAAGTGCGGGAAGAAACATGATAGTAAGTCTTTAGCCGACACGGATGTTTTTTTTGGCTGTGGTAAGAGTCATCACCAATTGAGGAATTGTACAACACATACAACTAGAGGAAGAGAGGGCAAGAAAGCTCCTCTTAGTGGTTCAACATCCAATGCTCCAAAGCAAAACCGCTTATATGCTCTCCAAACCCGAGGTAACCAAGAGAGTTTCCCGGATGTAGTGATCAGTATATTAAAATTTTTTCTTCATGATGTGTATGCCTTGTTAGATACATGTTCTACTTTATCTTTTGTGACGCCCTATGTGGAAATGAGGTTTGATGTTCCTCCAGAAGTGCTATTAGAACCTTTTTCTGTCTCTAAACATGTTGGTGATTTTGTGGTGGCTAAGAGGGTTTATCGAAGATGTCTCATTTCCTTATCCCATAGAGTTGATCTTGTTGACTTGGTAGAGCTGGACATGTTATACTTTGATGTGATTCTTGGTATGGATTGGTTGCATGCATGGTACGCCTCTATAGATTGTAAAACTCGGGTGGTTCGATTCCAATTCCCAAATTATCCTATCCTAGAGTGGAAGGGGGGAAATTCTATGCCTAGAGGTCAATATGTGTCTTACCTTAAAGCTAGAAAGATTATCTCGAAAGGTTGCTTTTACCATGTTTTTAGGGTAAGGGATGTAGATTATGAAACTCCTTCTGTTGAGTCGGTTCCCGTGGTTAATGAATTCCCTGATATTTTCCCTGATGATTTGTTTGGTATTCTTCCCGAGCGGGAAATATTTTTTGGTATTGACCTTCTCTTGGATACGCAACCTATCTTTATTCCTCCTTATAGAATGGCTCCGGTCGAGTTTAAGGAGTTGAAAGAGCCTGGGGTGCTCCCGTGTTTCTTGTTATAAAGAAAGATGGGTCTCTTCGAATGTGTATTGATTATCGTCAATTGAATAAAGTTACCATTAAGAACAAGTATCCTCTTCCAAAAATTGATGACTTGTTTGACCAACTTCATGGGGCTAGTTATTTTTCTAAGATTGATCTTCATTCGGGTTATCACCAATTGAGGGTCAGTGGGGATGATATTCCAAATATGCCTTTTACTACCGGTATGGTCATTATGAGTTTTTGGTTATGTCGTTTGGGTTGTGTTACGACTAGAAAAACTAGTATGTGAAACTAGAACCTTACGTAAGTGTTTTTAAGTTTTATGTGGGGTTAGGAGTGTAAAATGGTTTCATGAACTTGGGTTGAGGTGTTTAGGGGTTAAACGTCAAGGTACGAACCCCCCAAGGACCAACAAAGGGTCCTTGAGGAAGACCCTAAAGTCTAACACCAAAGTTTCCCCAAATCTGCCCAAGCTGCCAAAATGTTCTGACCTACGGATGGAACCTACTGGGCGTAGGTTCATCTACACCCCGTAGCTCTTGGTCGTATGTCAAGAACAAAGAAAATAGGTTGCAGACCACACACCCACAGACCTGCAGGATGGGGCGTAGACCCACCTACGATCCGTAGGTCATGGGTGTAGGTGGTGCTTGTGTTCCTGCAAAGTCTCGATTAGTTTGGTAAATTCCTAGGTTAGTTATTATGAAGTAAGGTCATTTTATATTGAAATTTTAGACCTACTTAAGACTTTTTAAGATATTAACTAACTCATTACATCGTAACTCCCAAACTCAAATCACAACCAACTTAACCCTTTCCAAAAATCTTCTCTCTAAAAACTCCATTGAAGAAGAAGAGGAAGATCAAGTTAAGGCTTGAAGGAGGGGGGTTTCTGATGCGATTTTGGTTGGATTTATTTATATACGGTATGGTAGTCTTGATTCATGGAATGATTTCATCCATGAAGCACTCAAACTTTAAATTTCAAAGAATTAAATTCTCCAAAACCTAAGGTTTTCACTCCAAGTCATGGATTCTTCCTAAAAACGTTTTCAAGGTCAACAAAGGTTCAAAAAGAGATCCTCTAACCAAGATTCTTTAAAAACTCCTACCGTTAACCAAGAGAAAGGTAGTGGGTCTCCACTTCCTAAACCTACTTGCACCAATTGTGGAAAGAAGCACCATGGCAAGTGCCTAGCCGGTACAAATGGGTGTTATGGTTGTGGAAAGAGTGATCATCATGTGAAAAATTTCCCTACACTCACGGACAAAAGAAGAGAGGCCAAACAAGCTTCTCTTAGTGGCCTGGATCCAAATGCTCCAAAGTTTAAAGAGAACAAAGGAGCCCTTCCGGATGAAGGCACCGGTAAGTTGATATTTCCTTATAGATGTAAATGTTTTATTAAAGTCCCTATGCTATTTGTTAGATTTTCATGTTAGCCTTAGTATGGGTTTACTCCAAAGTGGGAGATGGTTTGCTTAGAAGGCAAGGTTGTTGAGAGTTCGGATATCCTTATCTCTTTCTTCTATTCCTATTCAAGCTTAAGACAAAGAGTTCATTGTGGTTTGTTTCATTTTTTGGAGTCATGTGTGATTATGTGTTTCCATGGTCTCCTTATGTTATGCATGTTCTTGATGAATTCATGTTTAATGAGAAAATGAGTTTTTATGATTTTTATTCCTCGTGATTGATGTGCATTTAGAATGAGTTGTCTATATGCTTCATGGGATGAATTGTTGAACATGCTTAAATGTGCTTTTGAGAGTAATTGCATAATTTGCTTCATGATGTTATGATGAGCATATTTTGAGTTGGAGAAGCTAATTCCTCCAATGATATGAGAAATTTTTAAGTTTTCATGCATAATGGGTTGTTGATGTAGTTCCTACTTCTTTGTGTTGCATTGGGTGTATTGAGATGAAGTTGATGTTTCCTCCTTTGAAATGTGCATTATTTTGATGTTTCATGCATGATGGGCTGCTAGGCTTGAGTCTTTAATTCCGAGAGGTGTTTAAAAGTGTCATTCGAGTACGAATGTTCCTAAGGAGGATATAATGTTACGACTCAGAAAAACTAGTAGGTGAAACTAGAGCCTTACGTGAGAGTTTTTGAGTTTGATGTGGGGTTAGAAGTGTAAAATGGAGTCCCAAACTTAGGTTGAGGGGTTGAGGGGTTGAGGGGTTTAGGGGTTAAATTTCAAGGTATGACCTCCCAAGAACCAACCAATGGTCCTTGAGGAGGACCCTAAAGTCTAATCCCAAAGCTACCCCAAATCTGCCCAAGCTGCCAAAATGTTGTGATCTACGGATGGGACCTACTACGCGTAGGTCCATCCACGCCCCATAGATCTTGGTTGTAGGTCAAGAACCAAGAAAATGGGTTGCAGACCACCCACCCATGGACCATCAAGATGGGGCATAGACCCACCTACGATCCGTAGGTCATGGGCGTAGGTGGTGCCTGTGTTGCTGCCAAGTCTCGGGCAAGGTGGGGTTAGTTTGGTAAATTCCTAGGTTAGTTATTATGAAGTGAGGTTGTTTTATATTGATTATTTATACCTATTTAATACTTTTTAAGTTATTAAATAACTCATTACCTCGTAACTCCCAAACTCAAATCACAACCAACTTAACCCTTTCCAAAAATCTTCTCTCTAAAAACTCCATTGAAGAAGAATAGGAAGATCATGTTAGGGCTTCAAGGAGGGGTCTTTCTCACAATATTTCGGTTGGATTTATTCATCTAAGGTATGGTAGTCTTGATTCATGAAATGCTTTCATCAATGAAGCCCTCAAACTTTCAATTTCATAGAAGTAAATTCTCCAAACCCTAGGGTTTTCACTCCAAGTCATGGATTCTTCCTAAAAACGTTTTCAATGATTTAATTATCATATATTATGAATGAATTGTTGTTTTATGGTGGTTTTATGATAAAATCTCCCATGAATATATGAATTCCCTATAACCCTAATTTATGAGTTTGTGATGTGGGTGAATT
>JAJOOO010020479.1:0-32272 GCA_029582685.1 Solanum piurae
GTTAGTAAGTAAAGATCTAACCTTTTCTCAGAAGAAATAGTAAGTAAGCTTTCCAAGCAACGTCAGTAATGGAAGATGGTAGAGAAAAGGAAGAAGAACTAGAGATTAGATTAGGAAGAAGATGGTAGAGATTAGATTAGGAAGAAGAATGAGGGTCAATTAGGTTCATAAAAGGTAAAGGTAAAGTTTTGTGACACGTGTCAATCTGTGAGTCGTGTAAATTCATGGGGTCCACTAATATATACGTGGACAGCGCGTGTATACAAACATTTTTTATAAATCTGGTTTATGTGGACACATCAGCGTCTGAGGGTGAACTAATATTAAAAAAAAAAGGTTCAGGGGGGTAATAGAACCCCCGCAAAGGTTAAGTGTGTAGTTGGAAATATGACTAAAGCTTGAGGGGGCATTTGACCCTTTTCTCCCAAATTGTTTGAAAGTAAATTTTGATAATCTTTTATGATAAAGATGTCTAATAATGAACAAGTTGCAACCACCTCTATCAAAGTCTAAATTGTTAAAACAATTTGTTAGTGAAGACGATACCGTATGACTCAACGGAAAAGATTTCATGTGAAACGTTCTTAGAATTTGTTAGTGATAATACTGTTTGGCATTTGAGACGTTGGGTTAAAAGTGTTTTTGGTCCCAATACTTAATGTGTGTAGAAATGATAATACTTGTAATCACGAAGTGATAATATAGAATTACAAGTAGATATTTTAAAGCTCCATAATTTTTATATATTTATGCAAGTACTTAGTAATTTTATTATTCTATATAAATAAATTATTTTCAATTATTCGTATTATGCCTTCTTTTATTTATCCTTGCTTAACTAAAATACACAAATAACTAGTTATTATTGCTTGTTAATTAGAATCTTAATCTTATAATAATGCATTAATGATATATAACATACTTAATAGCAATATAAAAATATTACTATTAATAAAATTGACATGTCAAGTTAACGAGAAGTATCAGTCGACAAATCTGATATGAAATATGAACGGAACGGGTTGAATTTTGACCCATTTTCAAACCCGAAATTGCCAACCCTATTTTCCAATTTCTCTTCCCTCCATAGAATGCGAATTGCCCAAAGTGTTCTTGCCAACAACAAAGTTTCATTAATTCCAGTCAGTAATTTGCAGATTTCTAAAACAGGTTAGATCTCAAATGTTTTCTCTAATTAGGGCTCAAAATACGTTCTTTTTTTCATATTTTAATTATTTTTTTCTGCTTTGTATCTCTTTCTGAATGATATTAAAGTTGCGAACTTTGAGTTGATTTTTTTCTGTGAACCAATAAAAGCTACGTTGTTCTTGTTGTTGCTTTTTTTTTTTTTCTCTGGGAAATGTCAAATTTATTTGTATTATGCTCTGCCAAATTGCCAATATTGTGTTTGATTTAACTAAGATGTTGATTACATTGTGTTTATTCAGTTTTTATGCTCAATCATATTGTCAACTGTTAGAAAAAGTGCTAGGGAAGAATAAATTGCTGTATTATGTGTTGCTATGGGAGCTTAGTGCATGGAACTGTCTTTTTTATATTCTAATTCATCTTTTTTCTTTTAATGTGTGCCAAAGTTTGGTTCTTTGCTGCTAATTTTCTTTTTTTTCTGTGGTGTTCAATAATATATTTGCTTTGAAATCTATGGTTAGCAACTTTTAAAACTTGAATTTTGGTTAAACTGAATGGAACGAGTATGTAGATTCTCCGGTAGTCCTCCCATTGTCTGACCTGGAGCTCTTTCTCTACACAGCGGCCAAATGAAAAAGAGAAGTCGTTTTTTTTGGTTTCGTTGTATCTCTATGCCTATAGTGCATTGCAGTAGAAAGGTGTTCTAAGTTTGATTGAAATTGCTTTTGTAAGATACATGCCAGCATGCTAGCGTATTTGTTCCATCACGTAGTATCTTGAGTACAGTTTGTTTCTTATTTTATCCCAAAAAGGGGTCTTGAGAGTCAGTTGGAGTTTTTTCCATCACCTAGTATCTTGCATACCACAAGACATGCACTGCTTCTTTCCCTTCTGCTCTCTTTCGGTTGCTGTGTTTGATAGCATTCTTAAGAAACTCAAGACTGTTCTGTGTGGATGTTGGTAAATTCTGAAGAAACGTGTTTTTAACTTGGATCATTTCTTTCACTTCACTTTGATCTACTGCCTTTTTCTTGTGAAATATGACAATTTGATAAAATATGCCTGCTTTAAAGTCTTATTTCTCTGCCCCTACCAGCCAAGTCACTGAGGTGAAAGATGACTGCTAATATCCAAAAATTCCGAAATCTTTCAACTGCTGTGAATCATAGTTTTGAGTCAAGATGTCTCTTGCATCACTGTCGCTTTCTGCACCATGGTCCAGACACTATGGAGGAATTATTGGATAGACATGTGGTCAAAAAGGAGAAGAGCCTTGATGATGACGAGAACGAGCTCCTAAATAGACAGCGACTCACTAGCAGTCGCCGTGAGGCTCTAAGTCTCTACCGAGATGTCATCCGCGCTACCCGGTTCTTCATGTGGGCCAACTCTCAAGGCAACCTGTGGCGTGATGTACTCAGAGAAAATGTCCGAAAGGAGTTTGAGGAGGCACGATTTGAGAGAGATCCAGAAGTCATCACCAGGTTGCTTATTGGAGGCCGGGATGCTCTGCAAGCTGCTTTGGATAAACTTGCTGAGAAACAAAAGCAAGAAATCGAAAAGCAACGTGGCAATTCAAATACTCCTTGATATTCTGGTTAGTCAAATTTTTTTCCCCTTAATACACACCCATCATATAACATGTTTTTCTCAGAACATTATCTATAAGATATATTACCATATACAGGATGACATTAACTTCAGTTTCTTTTAGCGTTGAACATTATTACATTTATTTTCTTGAATTGGAACTGATTGGGTGATTGGATAATCTGAAGTAGGATTCAAGTTAGATGCCGATTGGTCGACTTTTGGTACATACTTAAAATCTTTAATACAGATTGACTTTTGGTCAATGGAACTCAAATGAATAAAGTAAGATTGATTTTGCAGGAAAGTTACAATTAGCAGAACTTCACTACATTGGATATAAATGCATTACCGGAAACACTAATAAATTTGTGTCCGTTTCAAAAGGTCGATGGATGACCACATAAATCAATCAGAAAAAGGAGAATGATAGCAATTTGATATGTTGTGTGCCTTCCTCTCAGCGCAATATCATGAATTTGTCTGAATGATAGCAATTTGTTATCTTTTTAGCTCTCTAAACTTGGTTTTCCAAGATCAATCCTTGTAGTTAAAGGTCAGGCTTAGTTCCCCCTTTGCAAAGATTCTTCTCAAGTGCCTATAAAATCAAGATGTAGTTTCAATGTTAAAAAAAGAAAAAAGTTTGGAAGTTGGAACTATTGTTATTAGTGTTAGACATGTTTATTTGATGAATGTATGTCTTCTTTGCAATCAAACTTGATAGTATCTACTATACATTACTAGTACTTTTCATTGCATAGTTAGCAGAGCTAAATTGTAAATGTAGGTTGACATTCGAAAAATGAAGCTTTATTTTGGAGTAAATAGCTTTCCTCGTGTAGAATTAAAAGTAGACCAATGAGATGGAGAATTAGAATCATGTTCACGAGCTCGAAAGTTTGGTTATTGCCCGCAAATGAAAATTCAGTCCCCTCCTCGGTAATAATAGGGTGATGTTACTATTTGAAGCTTATTAATGTCAATTTAACAATCAAAGTACTAGTGGGGGGCTCAGGGGCGGAGTCAGGTAGGGGCAAGGGATTCTGTGGAAAGTTGCAAGGCTAAAATTATTCTTTATGTATATATATATATATAGTAGATGTTGAATCCTCTTTGCTTCTTCATATTCTTGAACCCCTTGGTGAAAATTCAGACTCCATCACTATGTGGGCTGGGTTTACTTTACAATCCTGATGTGCTATTCAATTCACTCTCCCATCCACCCTTCTTTTCTCCATTGTTGAATGATATTCAGCTATGCTAATTGTGCAGGTGTTGTAAAATGTACAGTTATAGTTCAAGAACCTTAACAAGTGAAGCTCTTCCGCGTGGAGATTTTGCAATACAATTGTAATCGTTGTAATCTTTTTGTTTCTCTTTTAACCTTCATTATACTTGTACTTTCCAGAAACAGGAGAAACTTTAGAGAATTTTTAGACTTGTTTGGTTTGTGTAGGGATTTAAGCTTGTCTGTTTAATGGTCACAAGCTTAAGTGCCACATAGCAGAGGCCCTTAAACTATTCGAAAAGTTCCATATTGTAACAAAGTCAGAGCCAGAATTGAAGCTTATGACTTTGGGATTCTAGTTTTGTTAAGTTATTGAGTTCTGAATTGATAATTTGTTAATATTCATATGAACCCGAAGGTGGCCCAGTGGTTTGAGCTTGGGACTTTCATGTTGGAGGTCTCAAGTTCGAAGCCCCTTGCCAGCGAAAGCAAGGGGTTTGCCTTCTGGGTCGAGCTCGTCACACCAGGCTTGTCTAGTGCGGTTTACCTCTCCTATGTGGTTTGCGAGCTATTGCATAGGAACGGGGGTTTTACCCTGTGCGCACCCAAAGGGTAGCGGCTGCGAATTTCCCTTGTCATCAAAAAAAATATATTCAAATGAACTCTTAAGATAAATCCTGGGTTCGTACTAAAGCTATTGGGTTTTAAGAAATAGTTAGCTTAAGATGCTAATTCACATTATGGTTTCTGATTATATACTCATGTAATTGATTGATGAGCGTTTAACTTGAAGTAGAAGATATTAATATCGCGAGCAAAAAGATTAATCGAAATTATTTTTACTGTCAGTGTCTTTATCCTATTGAAACTATGACTAAATTTGGTGCGCGTTCATCAAGTAATCAATCTAATTAAATATTATTAAAACAAGAGAAAGAGAACTAGATTCAGTGTGCTCTATTTCGAAAACCAGGGTCTTTTTATCCCTTATTAAACAAAATATGAAAGCTCAGTCCCCAATCAGGTAATTTTGAAAAAACAACAGAAAGGACTAATTTGTCATTTCACGTAAACCGTTATTTTTAATCTTCTTCCAGCATAATCTAAAAATACATAAAAATATAAATTCTCTCTTACAAGTTACAATTCACCGTCAAATAAGACTTCCTATACGATTTTCTCAATTTCTCCGATTCATTTTTCCCGTTCGACGAACTCTCACCGGAAAAAGCAACTCCGTTGCCGGGAAATACTCTTATTTGATAAACGAATGCTGCATTAAATTTGATCAATCTAGGGTTTTTGTGAAGATTGTAGTGAAGCAATGGCGAAGGGGAGGTTGAATCGGCATCAAGGAAAGAGATCATCGACAGTGGTTTTAGTACTTTCGATGCTTCTGATGCTAACAGTTGTGCTTCTAATGCTTCTCGCTCTTGGCATTTTTAATCTTCCTGTTGGTTCTGATGATGAGTCGTCGTCGACTGCTCAGGATCACATCAAGTTCAAGCGGTTCAACTTAGATATGTACGTATATTGTTTTGGATTCCGGAGAATTGATTAATTGCACTGATTTTATATGCTTGGAGTATGTTTTAACTGTTGCTTCTGATCCAATGAGTTTTTGTTGGACTGTATTTCTGAGTAGAGATTCATTTGCAGAGGGGAAGGTGACGGACTAGGGAAAAGAGGGGAACAATGGACGGAGATCTTATCTTGGGAGCCTCGTGCATTTGTTTACCACAATTTCTTGGTGAGCATGTCACTCTTAGACATTTTTGGTCTGATTTTGTTAATTTGTTCTTGTCTACGGAATTGTTAGCAAAATATCCATAGAGGTGAGCTAAGGTTTAGTTGTTGTTACATTACATTAGTTCTGGTATTTGGTTAGAGATTTATATGCTCATGTAAGGGTGAGATTTTGGGAGCCTCTAGTTTTATAGTATTACTCATTTGCATTGAAGGTTCATAATTTAGCATGAGGATATCCATAGAAGTGAGCTAAGGTTTAGTTATTGTTGTTACATTAAATTAGTTATGGTATTTGGTTAAGGATTTGTATGCTCGTGTATGGTGAGATCTAGTGAACTTGCATGAACATGATTGGTGCGATCACACTAGTAGCAAGAGACGCAGGTGGTGACAATTGAGAGGTTGTCACTGAGCATTCCTAGTCATGTGGGAAAAGAGGTCAAATGGAAAGGCAAGGTCATACGCTTGCTTGGCTCCATGTGGAGTATAGCTCACTTCCAAACATCTGTTTGGAGAACGGGAAAACACCCGTGCTAATTTTATAGAACTACTCATTTGCATTAAAGGTTATTTATTTAGTGTTAGAATAGACAGACCAAAATAAAGCATAATGGTTCCAAAGTATTCATATAGTATACCCAACCAATTTGAGGCTGGATGTGTGTTAGATCATACTAATTATAACGTGTGTTTTCTTTTGTGATTCACTAAGGTATTGTAAAATGGAAAAGTTTTAATGTGACAATGTGGTTTGCATTTCGACAGTCCAAGGAAGAATGTGAATACTTGATAAATCAAGCTAAGCCTCACATGGTGAAGTCATCAGTTGTTGATAGCAAAACCGGTCAGAGTAAAGATAGCAGGTTTGTATTTATAATTTCTTCGCTTTCATTAACTGCCAGTTTGCCACAACAAGCATCTTTGAAGTCTTTTCGTCATCTATAATATTTTTCTTTTAGTAGCTTGGTTTACAGACATAATTCTTTTTGCCCTTCATTCCAAACCAATATCTGATACTATTTCAGTTTGATAGTACTATTTATTTTATGCAACTTCTACACAGTGTAAGAACTAAATTTGAGCGATGTTTTCCACTGCTATCAGAAAGTAGACAAATCTTACTAACATTTTAAAATTTGTGCTGGGTTAAATGGTGTCATCTAAATAGGATGGAGGAGGGAATAATTTTTCCCTATGTTGCTTGGACTCTTCAAAAATGAAACCGAATGTTTGTCGGATCCTTTAGAAGTAGTGCATTTTTTTAGGATACGACACCTGAGCGGCATCATTTTTTGGAGAGTCCGAACAACATAGGTTTTTTCTATGGAACTGATGTTCTGACAGTTTCATATAACAGGGTTCGTACAAGTTCGGGAATGTTTTTGAGGAGGGGGCGAGACAAAATTATCAGAAATATTGAGAAGAGGATAGCAGATTATACATTCATTCCTGCAGGTATGAGGACTGTGCGATACCATACAAAAATCATAGCGTATGATCTCTTTGTTGTCATTGTCATCCACAAGTTCTTGTTAAAAAATTATATATGGGAAACATTCTCCGATTACGTGCTTTATTTGTTTTTTATAAGAAGCAATGGCTGTATACTTAAAACCTCTAAGTAGTAATCATTAAATTTCAAAATTTTCTATTACTTTAATTTTGAAGGTTTAGATAGTTAAGCTTAACTCAAGTGAGGTTTAGGATATTTAAATTCCATTTTATTCATGTTAGTTGCAGAACTTAAATGTATATTGTCCTGTCTAGAGATATCTTGGGCTGTTTTTATGCCTGGCCTTCAAAATATGATCTTACTAGTTTGGTTTTCCTCTTCACAACACAAAAACGGGAGTGGGTGATTCTATTTTTGTTTATCAGATTCACTAATGTTAATTTTAAGGGAAATGAAGATTGATTCTATGCAGACGTGTATTCATCCTCTGTTAGGATCATAATAATGCTTTACTTCCCTTGTGAATTCCCTGATTAGATTAGCTTGTTTACAGAACATGGAGAAGGTCTACAAGTTTTACATTATGAAGTTGGACAGAAGTATGAGCCTCATTATGACTACTTTCTTGATGACTTCAACACCAAAAATGGGGGCCAACGCATAGCTACTCTTCTCATGTATCTGTAAGGCTTATAATTCCTCAAATAATTACATGATAGATATGGTAGAAGTTCTGATTTTTTTCTAAGTTGCATCCATAATGAATACACAGTGATTGCTTGTTTTATTTGCTTATCTGGGGCATATGCAGATCAGATGTTGAAGAAGGGGGTGAGACTGTTTTCCCAGCAGCAAAGGGAAACTTCAGTTCTAGTCCTGGGTGGAATGAGTTGTCAGAATGTGCCAAAGGTGGCCTCTCTGTCAAACCAAAGATGGGCGATGCTTTGCTTTTCTGGAGCATGCGGCCTGATGCTACTTTGGATCCGTCAAGTCTGCATGGTGCTTCTCTTTCTCCTTAATCTCCCACTATTAACACCCTTTAAACCTTATTTAATGTAAAATGTTTTCCCTTTCCTTCCTTCCCTAGAAGAACTCTTATAGAAAAAGATGCAAGTTTACCTGTAGCAAACAGTTTAATTTGGTCAGTTTCTTCTTGTCTTGGGCAGTGGATGTCTGATTTTACTCCCTAAAAGAACTAGTTTTTTCTTTTAGTCACAGCTTTGATCTGTGCAACTAAACAATTTTATTCCAGGTGGTTGCCCCGTGATTAAAGGGAACAAATGGTCATCTACCAAGTGGATGCATGTTGGTGAATACAAGAGCTAATTTTCTTTCAAAAAGGTATCTCCATTTTGGATATTATTTTCAAATATCTAGCTTAAAACTCCTCACAGTCAACTTTTCTCTTGATAAATGCTGATTGATGATTAGAACATGGTCTCAAGTATCGTGAAAAGTATGTTGTGCACATGAACAAGTTAATAATCACCACAACCCTAACCGTTTACCTATAGGCTTGTGATTACTTGCAAACACTTGCGATTTCTGTCAATT
This sequence comes from Solanum piurae, assembly GCA_029582685.1. Lineage (NCBI taxonomy): Eukaryota > Viridiplantae > Streptophyta > Magnoliopsida > Solanales > Solanaceae > Solanum > Solanum piurae. Next base: position 8,724 of record JAJOOO010020479.1, read on the forward strand.
CTATGGTAGCAATGAAATAGGCTTGTGAGACAGTTGGGGCCTCATGCTAGTGTCACATCAAATTCTCAAGTGCTACCATCTTTTAGAAAAAAACCATCTTCATCTCTCTCGCTCTCTTTCAAATTGAATGCTCATTTCTCTGACTCTGATCGCCAGAGAGAAGAAGAAAGCTTTCATCTTGCATTCAGCAAATAGATGTCAGGATTTTATATAAATCCTGGCTGAGTTAGGTCCTTCCTGATTTGGTTATAGCATGCTAACCCTTAATTCTCCTTAACTCGTTGTCAACTCTCTATCTCCAAAATGTAAGCACTTTAGCTGTAAAATGTGAAAGAATCTGTACTTGCCTTCATGGAAACTGCATTTTCACTTTGGTTATGACATCTTTTTCTTGCATTTCAGATATTTAGGCCGAGTTACAGGGGGTAATGGATCCCAACCTTATTGTAGTTGTGGAGAATGGTGCTTGCTTGGGTTGTTTAGACTTCTGGGGCAGATGTGATGCTTATTTGCCGGACTTCCATTAACATATACGCAGGCCATTTGCTTGCCGGTTTTGAAGAACTAATGCATATTTGTGGTTTCTGAATATACCGTTGTGGTAGTCTAGTTAGGTCAGAATAGTTGGCAGCTAAATGTATTAGAAATAAGAGTTTGAATTATGTCATCTATTGCATGGTGCTAGGTTTTATAGACTGATTTACTGTAATGTTCTTCGGAAAATGAAATAGAGAGATAATGGTACAAAAACACACACGAAGTATAAGGAAACTCATTAATTTCAAGGCGTGTTTTGACAAATAGTCAGTGATAGTTTAGGTAGAAACACAAATATTTGATAGTTCAAATAGGAAACGCGCAAAAGAATGATACTTCTTCAGGTGTCGCCTTCTCGAGTTCTGCTGATTAAATATAGGAGAGTAATTTAACTATACAACAACAAAAAAGAATAAATTCATTATATCTATCTATTACATTATCAAAACTGTGTTCGAGATGTCAGCGTATGAGAAAATTTAGTTGAACTAGTATCAAAGAATCTGCTGCCCCCTTTACATGGACATTCAATCAAAACAATGTATCATGTTGTGTTGAATTCATAAAACCTGAAAGTAATTATTCACATCACCATATGTGAGCTATGAGGATTGGAATTATTAGTATTAGAAGTAATTTGGATGAGTTACCTTCTCAGTGTTAATGGCACGTAGATCGCTTAATATCTCAGCAAAATCAGGAGGAGGCAACCGCGTAAAGTGTATATTCTCGCCTGTGAATGGATGCCTAAATCTGCAAATCAAGTCACATATCGATAGTGATAGAGTATATGTATTTAGTCATGCTGAATTGATGCAACATAATATTCAATTTTTACCCGAGGGTTAAAGCATGGAGGCAAGGTCTGTCAATTTGAGACACCAATTGTGAAAGTTTCCCATGAAACAATGGTTGCGTTTTAGGCTGAAGAAGCGAAAGGGCCATGTTCTTCGTACCTCCATACACTTCATCACCCATAAGTGGTATACCTAGGTACTTCGCATGAGCACGTATCTGTTTCATTAAACCAAATGCTAAGATTAACGGTCAAGGAAGATTGAAGCGCATATGTTTGAGATTTGAAAGAATGTAGTATATCAAGATGGCAAAGCATGAAGTTGACAATGTTTAGGCAGAAGAGTGAAAATTTGTCATGAGTAACTAAGTCCATGTGATATTGTGTACCTGATGAGTGCGACCAGTTTCTAGCCTCCATTCAACCAATGCCGAGCCACCCCCAGCAAGTTTTTCAATTACTTTATACCTGAAAATATTACTTGATTTATTTGTCACTGGAAGACTCACATCAGCATGTATTTTGAAGAGAAGCAACATTTGTTTGGGGTGATCGTGTGTTGTGTGTGTGGGATTGTGGAGGTGGATCTAAACGGAGCAGGGAAGGTGCTGTGGAATTTGACATTCAAATACTAATTAACGCATTGCAATGAAAACAAAGCATGAAAGAGTTTCCAGCACCTACTGACAGCATGGCGGGATTTTCCACTTTTAGGTGTCCCAGGTATAGCAGCCATACGGATTCTGTTATTAGAATCACGACCAATTGGAATATCAACGCGTCCTGCGACTGAAGCTGGTACCCCACAAGTAATGCTGACATATACTCTCTTTATGGTATGTTTCTTAAACTGCTCAGCTAGATCAGCAAGGGAATGCTCGTTCTGTATAGACAACATGAAAGATATTTAAATTAAGTAAGATAGTCTAGTATCACAAGCACAGATTTCTTAAAAGGTAAAGGAGATATCTAGACATGAATTACCCATCTTCAGAGCCTGTAAGTAGGAATCACCTTCGCTACAACAAGCAATCCACTTGTTCCTTTGTCTAACCTATGCACAATTCCTGGCCGAACAGATGACTCACACATAACAGAAGAGTCATCATAATTAGGACTTCGATTGGCAGAAAACACGTTCAACTCATCATCAGAAGCATCCTCCACATCAGAAAGCACTTCCTCACCCGGAAATGAAACAGTAGGAAGACTGCAGTGATGAAGAATACCACTAACAAGCGTTCCAGTAGCATTTCCTGGTGCAGGATGAACTACCTGTATTGAAACAAAAATCCCACTAAGCTTTTCTAAAACAGTCAAGTAGCAGTTCAAACATCCGCGTTATTAATTTCAATCAATCTATATCACTACTAGAACTAAGGAAATGGTTCAAGTACACTGACATCCAGAATGGAACTATTACATCAAACTTCATATATCAAAGTTCTCTCCCTGATTAACAATGAGTATCTACACGGTTAATGAACTTGTGCTCTAGAAATGGACAACAAAATAAAACTCTCAAATCCCTCTAATCCAAGAGCACATAATGGTGATATCGATTATCGAACAAGACACCATAAAAAAGAACTACGGTAGGTGATTCCACTGTTGTGCAATGCTTGAATATCTCCATTTGCATGCTAAAAAAACCAAATTAATGTTCCATCAAAGAAAGATGCATAACAAGCCCAAAACAACTACTTCCTCCGTTTCAATTTGTTTGTCTTACTTTCCTTTCTAGTCTGTTTAAAAAAAATGTCTCTTTCTTTTTTCACCACCTCCGTGCCAAGTCAAAACCAAACAAACAAATTGAAACGTAGGGAATAGATTATTCTAGAACTTACCATGTGAGCAGGCTTGTTAACAACAAGAACATGCTCATCTTCATACACTATATCCAATGGTATATCCTCGGGTTCAGCTCTTAAAGGCTTCAAATCAGCTATTGTACAATCAACCTTATCTCCACCTTTTACCATATGTGAGACCTGCAAGGCAAAAATCGAATCTTTACCAACAAAACTGAGAAAAATCCATAATTTTAAGCAAGTGAAATCCTTAAGATATGTTTAAACAGGCTTCAAATATCAAGTAGAAATCCTTTTCTTACAGCAATTCAATTTCAATTTTTCACGTGACATGTTTAAAACTACGAAATTAAATGATATTTTGGTACATTCCACAACATTTGAAAGTCTCTTTACCCTCTTAAACTCCATACCAAGCTAAAAACCAGAAAAACAAATACTCATTATTGAGAGATTGACAGTAATATTTATTCAAAAAAAATTTACTACATATATAATTTTGAGTGTAAAGCAGTGGGACCTTATCAGTGACACGTCCATTGACGTAAACAAGGCCAGAGCGGATGCTAGACTGAACACGAGCTCTACTAACTCCGTCGATCCGGGAACTGACCCATGAATCTAGTCGGAGCTTTCCGGTTTTGCCATCAACTGTTTCTTCGAGCTTGACGCCGGAGTAATTGGACCTCCGGCCGGAAATTTCATCCGGTGAGTCGTCGGAATCTGAGTCTCCGGGGAATTTGGTAAATGCTCTGCAAATGAAGGTTGAAACCCTAGAAAGAGAAAATGGTTTTGGGTTTTGTGGAAGCAAAGAGAACGACGTAGTATTGAGTGCTAGCATCGTCAATGTCCCTTGAAGGATGGAAGGGATTAGCGGTATTTTCAGTACAGGCGAAAAAGAAGATATGAAATAAAGCGGCGTCGTTTAGGTATAGGTTTTTTTTCCTTCAGAATTTTCAGTTCGGTGTCTGATAGTAGCATTGGAGTGGACTAAATAGGGACTAGAAGCTTGAACTCGATACCTCTAATTAAGAGTTGAGAATCAGATCATCTCATCATAATTCATGTTGGTCGGTGAAGGTTCCTTGGTTGAATGTACTCTACCTCCCTCGCTTTTTGCTTCCTTTGGATTAATAAGAATATTGTTGAACCAGTTCACGTGCATCTTGACTATTTTAATGAATAGTTGAAAAATCAATTACCTAGTATTCTTTTGTGCTATTTTAGTGGACTTTAGGAATAAATTATCTAATATTTTTATGAAAAGACGTATATGCCTAGAGCGATTACATGATTACATCAATCAAATGAATGCATGGCGTGTGTTTGAATACACAACAATCACGTAATATATTTTAACTTTATTAAATTATATAATTGTGATAAGTTGAATTGATTTGATGTAAACATCATGTGCGAATAAGTATTTACAAATTCTAACAGAAAGGTAACTCAATCTTGTGATCTTGTTAAATACTATTTTGTTGCTCCGACCCTTCATAAATGACGAAATGACATGTTGAATCCTTTCAAAACCAACACGAATATAGCAATATTTTTAAAAAATACGAGCAACATACGGTCTTAGCTTAAACATGATTTTGTATGTATGTTTATTTAACTTTCACTTAATTTTACATTGGTAAAAGCTTAAAGCAAAGGTGCACTTCATTACATTTTTTATCACTCAAATAAGTTTCTGGTTGTACAAAGAACTGAACACTCCTCTCCCAACTTTGAAACTGCAGTTATATTACAATTTTTACACAACAGGAGGATCTTATTCAAGGAAAGTGCTTGCAACTCTAACATATAGATGAAGAAATTGTCAATTTTTTCATCTTGGCTTCACTTCATCAACAGTTCCTCTCCTCATCATCGCGACAAACTCTTCGTAGTTAATTATCCCATCCTACATTATGAAAACAAAAATTATATGACAAAACTTGTTGCATTGTAAAAAAGTAGAAGAATTATAAGAGAATTGACTAACTTTGTTTGTATCAACATCATCTAGGATTTCATCTATTGTAGCTTCATCCCCCATTCCATATTCTTCCATCGCGTGTCTAAGTTCATCTCTTGTGATAAATCTGTTAAAAGAAAACCGAAAAACAGCTGAATCAAACTAAGAATCATGTACAATACTCAAGAACAACATTTCACTATAACGGTTAAGTTTTCATTGAAACAGATTTTTGATGTTATGTTGTATTATATGTTCTCAATAACAACATTTCATTATAGCAGCTTAAAAATATCCAGTATTACAGAGAGGTTTGACTGTATTTGCAGATCCTTATGCATGTTTGTAGTTCTCAAGAAACACAAACATGACCCTCGGGTGGTTGAGGTGGTTACATTGTCTGAAGGGGGTTCAATTGAATCGGTTTTGTTGGAAATTTATACCAACATTTTTCGGTATATACCTTGCATCTTCTGAAATGTTAAATCCCCTTGTTAGAATTTCTGACTCTGTTACTGGTCGAGGGAGGTGAAGCATGCTTTGAAATGCATCATAGTGTTGTTATATTGCGCCTTTGGAACATGATAAGTTCGACATTAAAGAAAATGGAGAAAATACATACCCGCTACTATCTTTGTCAAAAAACTGGAAAGCCTTATACAAATTCTCCTCTCTTTCGAGTTTGTGTCGATGCATAGTAGCAGTAATGAACTCGATGTAGTCTATAGTCCCACTGTTGTCAACATCCGCCTGCAATCGCGAAAATGTAATGCAAAAAGAAAGTATACATTATAATAAAATTGACACAAATAAATCTAACATTCTTACTGCATCCATCAGTTGTTTTATTTCAGATTCAGAGAGCTTTGATCCTAGCCTAGATAGCCCTGTTTTAAGCTCTTCATACGTGATTGTACCGCTCCCATCAGTATCCATGTTATTGAACATCTGCTTCAGTCCCTTGATTTCATCTTCTGATAAGTTCTCCGCGATAACCTTTCAAGGAATTTGTATATATATATTTCAGCATCAGAACGAAAATGTGTCACATAAACTGGAACGAATGGAGTAAATGTTACTTTGCAGTACCTTAAGAGCGAGCTTCTTCATCTTGTTCATTGCTCTAAATTGCTTCAGCCTTGACAAAACAGCACTATTAATAGGCTTGTCCGATGCGTCACCGTCTTTCATGAGCCACGGATGTTCTGCATTATACATTATCAATTCAACGTTTAGTGATTATACGTGAAATTAATACATATCGAGATGTATATGCACTTACGGAGGGCTTCATCTGCAGTAATCCGTTTTTTAGGATCCATTGTCAACATTTTCCTCACAAGATCCTTTGCTGAGGTAGAGATAGAAGGCCATGGAGATGATTCAAAATCCAATTGGCCTTTAACAATTTCTTCAAATATGCCCTTTTCAGTCTCTGATGTACAAGTACAAGAAAAACAGAACATTAGATGACAGAGGGCAAATCATGAGAGGTATGATAATTTAATACATTTTGTTCAATTGATCTATGTATAAAAAACTAATATAAAAGAAAATATTAACACTACCTAGAGAATAATCTCTCACTAATAAAAACTTTATTACAACAAAAGATAAATCTCATCAAAATCGACACCTTAATTAAGTTTCATGTAATTATCTTTTAGGTGACATGATAGTACGCCGTCAATGTAGAGAATTAGTTAAAACTCATCATGAATTTCTTGACAAAGTAGTTTGCAACTAAAAACTTTTCTACTCTACCTAAGAACATATTATTGTAGGGAAAAAATAGGAGCATTACATGCCACTTTTTGTCCCCGTTTTTGAAAAATAGCTACTGTCATGATGTTTCGAGTTATATTATGAAATTTGAAACCCCACGACAAATGACTATACATGTGAATTTTACGCGAAAGGAAGTGTACTTACCAGCCCAGAAGGGAGGAAATCCACTTAATAAAATGTACAAAATAACTCCAGCACTCCACACATCTATCTCCTTCCCATACTTGCGCCTCAACACCTCTGGGGCAACATAATATGCACTTCCAACAATATCCTTGTAAATTTTTCCTGCAAAATAATAAATTAGCAAAAATGTAATTCTTTTTGCAAGTTTAATATCCGAAGATAATCAAAATCTTTAACATTTTTATATTTATGTTTAATTCGATTCAACTTAATAAACATGTCTATTATATATTCCTACATTTTTCCAATTCGACAGAACTTATAAATAATTTAACAAGATAGGTAGAATGAATATTACAATCCGGCAAAACCTCAAAAAGATACGAAAGATTGAGCAACACTTAGTAAGTTTCGTCAAATCCTTTGTGAACAATTTGTACTAAAGTGAACAAACCGGTCATAGCTTGTGTATATGACAAGTTTTGTTTATCCAATATAACTTTGTGAACAATACGTACCAAAGTTATGACTTATGTCCCACACAACATTATTTATTAAACCACTTGATTTAAAGTTCCTTCTTTTACAACCAGGAAAAAAAGAAGGCATAATATATAAATATATCATTTAATTTAGATTCAGCTGACATCTATGTCCTTTAATTTTAGATTTGTACAAATAGACATTTAAACTTATATGAAATTGAACAAGTTACGTAGTAGTAAAATATATGTAGGACGCCACACAAAATTGTCATGTCGGACGAATGTGTTTATTTGTTCAATTTTATACACATTTAAATGTTTACTTGTATACAATCAAAGTTAAAGATCATAGTAGTCAAATGAAACCAAGTTAAGAATCATGTTTATGTATTATACCAAAATGAAAAAACTAAGTAAATCTTAATATCTTTTTTTTAAAAAAATTCGTGTTCAATCAAACCGCGAATTTAATCGTCATCATTATATTCATTGTGTTTACAGGTTTTACACGGGAACATAAAGAAAATACGCATTGACCTGCTACTTTCAATTGACTAGGTCAACCATCCACATATATAAAGTCTTGTAAACTTAGGACCAAAGTCTATTACGTTGTCCCATCAAATTGACACTTTTATATTTTTCTTCTCAATTGCAACAATCCATGTTTCATGATTTTTGTAAACTTTAAACCGCGTAAAGAAGCAGTAAGTCATAAGTCTCCTTTTATCACCGTAGAAGTCTCGAATTTTAGTCCTCGTATAAAATTGCTTTTGATAAAATAAAATAAAAGCATGTGTTCATTTTTCGTTTTTTAGAACATGTTTAATAAGTCTTAATCAACCTTTAGAGTAGCATATAGCTCATAAGCCTAGGGTTTTAAATAGGCTTTTTAATAAGTGTGTTGTGCTAAATCCTTAAACAACAAATAAATAAAAAACAGAGGAGCAATAATTAAATAAAGATTAAAGAATTTGAATGACTAATCATGTCTCATTCAGCCCAGTAATCAAGCTTAACTTATATGGTCACTAGACAAACTATTGCTCTAATTAACATTATTATCAATTATTCTGAATATTTAAAAGACTGTATTCGAGAGTTGATTTGTCAGATGATTTTTCAATTAATAGTATTTATTATCTCAGAAAGTCATTTTGTTGTCAAAAAAAAAAAAGTAACTTTCTAAAATAATATAGTAACTAAGTTGAGTAATCATCTAAAAAATCAACCCTCAAATCAAGCCTAGTAATCAAGCTTATTGTTCAAAGTAGTTATCACATAACATCAAAGAGAAACATGATTAATGTAGGAAGTGAACAAATAAAAACACTATAGAAAGCTAACAAGGATTGTGATATATAGAGGAGGGTCAAGGATAAGAACCCAATCGCCTTTGTTAGCGAACATTTTATCTCAGATGTAGAAAGTCTCAACATGAACCTTAATTTAAAATCAAGGTCCTATATATGTTCCGAAATCGATGAAAAAGGAATTAGAAGGGAATAACTTGAGTGAAAATACTGATAATAAAGAAGTTCAATGCGCTAAGCTTCAGCTACGCACAGTGTCCGAGTAAAGGTCAGAGCACAAGGCTACGTGGGCTTACCCTACGTATCTACAAGAAGTTATTTTCACAGTTCGAACAACTGACTTAGTCACGTTACAGCAACTTTATCAGTTATGTCAAGAGTAACAATATTAGAGAAAAAATTGCAACAAACTAACCTTGTTCAATGAAAACAGAGAGCCCAAAATCAGTAGCCTTCAATGGAGAATCATCATCCTTACTAACCATCAAGAAATTTTCAGGTTTAAGATCTCTATGCATCACTCCCATAAAATGACAAACATGAACCACATTCACTATTTGTCTTCCAATTCTTGCAGCTTCTTTTTCTGAATAATTCCCTTTTGCTGTAATCCTATCAAAAAGTTCACCACCACAACACAACTCCATAACTAAATGTAGATTATTTTTATCCTCATAAGCACCTTTAAATTCCACAATATTTGGTTGTCCACTTAAATATTGAAGTATTGTAACTTCCCTTCTAACATCTTCAATATCTTTTGGTGTTACCAATTTCCTTCTTGAAATCGATTTACACGCGTATTTCAATCCAGTTGATTTATCACTACAAAGATATGTTATCCCAAATTGACCTCTTCCCAATTCTTTATCAAGATCATAAAGTGTTTTTATGTCTACATATGGCTTTCCTAATATTGGACCAATTTGAGTTGTTGATGACATGAAATTACTAGTCCTTGGCGTTGGTATATAAGTCGATGCTGGTGCTGGTGCTGGTGCTGGTGCTGGTGTTGGTGTTGGTTCTGGTGCTGGTGACGATTCTTGTGGATATTTTTGAGATACTACTGGAATTGGATGATATTCAGGGGATGATGAAATTGGGACATCTCTATAATGTGGACAACAACATTCTTTAGTAAAACAGAGACCCATTGGTGATTTTTTTGAGAAAAGGGGATTTTTTTTGTTTTTGGTTTGAGAGAGATTTGGGGATTTTGGTGGATATTTAAAGGGTGTTAAGTAAAGTATTTTTATTCATATTGAGAATGTTTTGATGGAGATTTTTGTGATTTTTGCAACAGACTATTTAGCTTTGAGAGGTGCTTTGCTTTGGCTTTGCCGTGTCACTTTTGGATATTTTGTTGCTCTGTTTTTGGTTTATTCTTACTTTTTATCTAGCTTACGGTTTATACAAACTGAAATGTGAACAAGACGTGGACCAGCCATTGGTTTCTCCATTATCGATATCGAGTAACTCTATTAATATTGTTGTAAGTATCTCGATTAATTTTATTGGATACATGCTACGCTTAAACAGATAAAAAAAAATCACATATTATTTTTTGTCTTTATTGAAATTTAAATTTGAAACTTCATAGTGCATAATACATATCATTGATCATTAAACTACACCCTTGATGCTGGAATCGAATGCAATAAAAAATTCTAATAAGGGAATTCAGGTAATTATAAAAATGTTACGTCTAGTGTTTTTGAACCACTGTTATTTAAAAGTTATATCTATATGAAAAGAAAAAAAAATGATTTTGGACTATTCCAGTCGTTACTTTAACGTGTTGAATTAGATTTGAAAATTCTTTCATAAATTATAGTAACAATCAAATTGTTAATACTGACTATTCTTAATACACTCCCCTCGTTTTAATTTATTTGATCTATTTTTACTTGACACAAAATTTAAAAAATATACAAAAGATTTTTGAATTTTGTAATCTAAAATTAAAAATATGTCAAATATATCAGAATTCATTTAATTCTTATAGTCTTAAACATGTCAAGTGAAAAAACAAATTTAAAAAATTGTTTAAAAAGGTCATTCTTTTTCAAATGAACTAGAAAGAAAAGTAAATCAAACACATTGAAACGAGGTGAGTATTAATTTATATCACCAGTCAACTTAAAGTCAAACTTATTGAGCGACTAACTTCACTACTCATGGAAAATGTTCATGAAAAATATTTTTCAGAAAATAAGTGAATTTTCTTACATATTTTCTTATGTTCGATATATAAATAATAAATATTATTCTAAAAATATTTATATATAATCTCGATAAATACGAGACTGGAGTGTGAGGTGTAAGGGTGTGGGGGGGGGGGGATGGGGCTTCATACTTCATAACATGTTCATCATAATAGCACAAAGAATGATAATGACTCATCCTGGAGTATAATAAAAACATTTTTATGTACATTTGTGATTTTCCAAAGGCTCATATGTGATGACTTCTCAAACCAACAACTACAAGTTGTGAATTCCATAAACAAAGGCCCATTAAAAATTCACAATAACATGTCAGTAAGACATGCTTTATACCCAATTATACATTATGGTATCCTTTTACCTATTTATCTCAACATATAACATGTAAGAACCTAAGATCAGCCCAATATATTAGTTGTCTGGGTCGCGGCGCACGGGATTCACACACTTGGGGTGTACCTCATAGCCACACTCAAGGCATTGGTAAGCCCATCCATAGCCCTGTTCATCACAATCACAACAGATAAAAGCTCCACCTCCATGGCCTTCTGGTACTAAAGTGAGCTCGTGTCGATGGCCCGAATGGTTCTCTGTCTTAGGAAGGCCTTTTGCTATTTCATCCATTTGCTTCTCTAATATGCCTACTCTAGTCTTTGTGAATGGGTAAGCATTCTCTTTATATAAGTTGATGAGGCTCCTACCTGTCGAGACATAATATTAGTTAAGTAATGAAAACTTTCAAATGAGATGGTCATACGTGAAAATATTATATACCTTGTTTGGTCACTGTTTTACCATCAGGACCCAATACCACTAGGCTCGGAATCCCTCGGATATCAAAATACTTAGCTAGAGCTTTGATTGTTGGATCATCAAATGGGATTGCTAGCCAGGGCATGGTCTCGAAATAAGTTGTGAAATCCACTTGGTTATGGTCACTTGATACAAACACTATCTCGAAATCTTCATCCTCCTTTCCCTCTAGCCGCTGCTTAATCTTTTTGTAGACTGAAATCAACCTCGGCGTAAATTTTTTCGCAGGAATGCACCATTGTGCTGAGAAGTAAAGTCCAACTGTTTTCCCCTTTAAAGAAGCAACAGAAACCTACAAAATAAAAAGTATATAAGCATGCACAGCAAAATTGGTGAATATCTTGAGTACGCATATGTTTCACAATCTATTCATGTATGAAAGACAACCTTACTTGTTTAGGACTAGGATGCCCGAAAAGAACATCTCTAGCATCGTGTGTTAGCAAATTGCTCAAGGTCTGGTTGTCACGTTTCTCCTTTTCCTTCTCCCGTAACTCGTCCAACCTTTCTTTGGTAAACGGAAAAGCTTGCACTCCATATCGATACACGAGTTCAACTCCATCTTTAATAACTGCAGCGTCTAATTTGTTATCGTTAGGTTGTAGAATTATCAAACAAGGGATACCTTCGACATCAAACTTTTGGGTAAGGGCCCTCCTTGTTTCCAAATCAGAGAATGGAATTGCAAGCCAAGGCATTGATGACCTATAAGTATTGAAGGCATTTAAGTTTTCATCGGACGAAACAAATACAATTTCAAAACCGAGATTGATATTGCTGCATTCCTTAAGCTGTTGGTACACATTGACTAGCAGGTTTGTAAACTTCGTACATGGTGAATACCAGTTAGCTGAAAAGTAAAGGCCAACAACTTTGCCCTCAAGTTCCGAAACTTTCACCTGCGTCAACACAACCGCTAATATCATAAAATTATGTGAAGTACAAGCTAAGATTATTTCAATGGAGTAAAAAATTTATCGCCCTGACTTTAAGGATTACACACACAGATTATCATGCCTGGAGAGAAATGGGCCTTTTACATCAACAGAGAACAGGTAAATACATAAAAGGGGATGCTATCATACGCAAAGTTCATGATACTAACAAATTGCTGAGCGACCATACCAATTGCAGCTTAACAACGTTTCGAGTTGCAACATTCCAATTAGATAATTGTCATACCAAAGATTTCAAAATACATTAGTCCATCTACTGTTGTTACTTTGAGACACCAACATGTCCTAATTCAAATCATCTGCTTTTTCCTTCAACAGAAGTAGATCATAATTACCCTTCGGGGTGGCCCAGTGGTTTGGGCTTGGGACTTCCATGTTGGAGGTCTCAAGTTCGAAACCCCTTGCAAGCGAAAGCAAGGGGTTTGCCTTCTGGGTCGAGCTCGTGGCACCGAATTTGCCTAGTGCGGGTTACCTCTCCTATGTGGTTTGCGAGCTATTGCATAGGAGCGGAGGTTTTACCCTGTGCGCACCCAAAGGATAGCGGTTGCGGGTTTCCCTTATCATTAAAAAAAAAAAAAAAAAAGTAGATCGTAATTTGAGATCTACATTCGTACATGCTTTCTCAAGTGCTACTTAGAACAAAAATATTATAACTTAAGAATACATATTCACTCCCTCAAATCAATGTAGCTATTAGGCTTCGTCTTGTAGTTGTTTCTAAATATGTAAATTTTATTTCATAAAACTTGGAATATATACATTTGAATTCCCACTGATAATTAATTTTATTTTCCTAATAGGTGTACTTGGGATCAGAGCCGAATCTGAGCCCTTCAGTATCCATAGATCTCCATTAATTTGAATCGGCACCCGTTAAACACTCTCTATCACATTCTTTCTCATACTCGAAACTCAAACCCGAGACTTATAGTTAAATGAAAAAGAATCATATCCATCTCATCACCAACAACAACATTATATGCAAACTCCGTAAGTTAATTTTTCGCCGTATTGCTACTGTTATAACTTATATTCTCCACAGAACACAGCTCCACTATTTTAACGGACTCTACTAGTATGAAAAAACAGAAAAAGGATTTAAAAAAAAAAAAAACTTAAAACTATGCGAAATTGAATAAAAATGTAGTCCGTTAATAGTTTATTTCAACTACAAAAACGCAAATCGTAAGCACGGATTATTTTTTAAAAAAGACCTCGAAAGATTTTATGTTCGAATTCACGGAAAATGAAACATAACAGGTAGTAAAACATACCTGAGCACCGATGGGAGAGAGGAGAAAATCACCATCTTTGGATGCTAAAATCGACAAATAATCATCAGAAACAAGATGAGAATGATGATTTTTAGAAGCAAAAGAGTGATAAACAGGTACAAAACTATTATCAATTTCTTCTTCTGCTTCTTCTTCCTTAATACAAGTAATATTCTTCTTCTCCAATTCCTCCATTTTTTTCCAATCTCACTAAAAAAAATAAAAAATATTCACCCTTTTAATAAAGCCTATTAATACTGAGTGTGATATTTCAGAATTGGAATTTGGTGCTTTTGTGTTGTAAGGGAAAGTTATAATTGTACGCCATTTCTGTTTTTTTAATTTTCTCTCTCTTACCTATCTCTTCCCTATACGTACATAGCTATGCCTAGTTTGTAACACGTAGCATTTTTTTCTCTCTCTCCTTTTAATTTTTCGTCCTTCATCATCAATATTGTGCTTTCCAAATTCTCTACTCTTTTTCTTATTTTTAACTACTCAACCACAATAATATATTCGGAATATTCTCACAAATATTGATAGAGTTGGATAAAGATGAGATATATGTTAAGTTTTATCTTTATATTTATACGAAGGAGAAAGATTATTTTTAATAGTAATAATAACATATTCAATATAGTAAAAAAAGAGTGTAATGTGTATAGGTTAATTTTTAACTTTCCTTTTTGATATTCAAATTATATTAATTTTTATCAGAATATTTTAATATTGATTAAAGCTTCCACCGTTAACTTTTATTTGGCATATTTAAACTCGATATGTTCATTATGAAAATAATTATTGATAATTTTGATTAATTACCACCTTTGTGTAAATTTACAATTTTTAAGAGTTAAATCGAACAAATCATTTAAATAATGAGAAGTAAAGTGAAGTATTAAATGTTTAATTTTTTTTAAACGTAGTTCGACCAGATATGGAAAGTGTGAGAAAATTAATTTACAAGTAAAATTATTGATAATGCTAACCATATCTATCTTATATTGCCAAAAGAAGTAAATAATCATTACTTTCATCATTAGCCACTTGACGTAATTAATTAATTAATAAGAAATCAATCAATCCAACTAAACAATTTGTAATTATTTTCTTTGGCCACGTATATGTGAACTATAATAATTTAAAGAAAGAAGAAACATAGCACTTTAAGAATTTCCTGGTGTTTACGTAATAAATTCCTCATTTTCGGCGAAAAGATGAGGACACCTGTCTAATTTCTTTATCTATTTCTTTCACATTTTTAGTTGTTTTCCTTTTTTGGTTTTTCATCGGCCGTACGATACCGGGATTAAAGTCGATTATTTTGAATATGTATTGGTGTAGAGATTTATTTGTGAAAAAAGCTTTCTATCAAGAATTGTTCATATTAAAGATTCGAATTCAAGACATTTGATTAAAAGGGAAACAGTCTCATCCACTTAACATTTAAGAGTATGGGCATCGACAGAAATAAGAAAAGTAGTTACTAACGACGCACCAACAGTTTAGCACTCAATTTAGATACTTTCAAATTCACTGCAATATTATCTACACCAATTTATTGATTTATCGCTTGATTTATCTCCTTTAAAATATAACAGTTCGACAACATCGTACAACTCAAATAACTTTGATGTTGAAAGTCTAAAGTTCAATTATTAGAACACCTTCCCCTTCAACATATAATTCCTTTATAAATATACAATTAATTAAACATTTAAAATGTTTTTCTTTATTTCAACTCTCTTTTTTTTCCTCTTTTTAAAAAAATCAAAGATTGAGCTCTAAGACCCTACTATTGAAAAGCAACAACATCTATTTACAAGGCCTGGTCCAAAGGTGACCCGGCCCAAAACAAAGATAGAAACTCAACTCTCTTTTTTATTATATCAACCTTAATATAAACACAATATAATACTTCTCATATTTCTACGCTCTATATTTTTTTGTAAACAAAATAACGTAAGAACAGAACTATTTATAGATGAGAAATTCTTTGATTTGAAGTTTACGATAATAGGCTATTATTGTAAGTCCTTTAATTGGATTTCCTTCGATAACTTAAGCCCAAGTCCTTTAAAATTAAGTCAGTTCTTAATACGAAAATTAAATGTCGACAATTAACCAACTTTATGGTTGCAGTTTGAAAATCAACCACTATTTCAGAATTATTTAAAATTAAGTCGCTTCTTAATATGATAATAAAATCTTGACAAGTATAGCCTAAACTAAATCGAAATAACTTGTGCTTCTCTCTCGAGCTTTCTTGCGTCAACATACAAAATAGTTTTGTATAAGTATTTACGTTCTTGTTTTTTTTTCTTCATGTAACTTTAGATACTAACATCTCTACTTTTTGAATCAAGTATAAATAGTAACGTCTCTACACTGATGAGGACAAATATAGATACTAACATTTCTACTTTTTGAATCAAGTATAGATACTAACGCCTCTACTTTCTTTAACAAACAAACTAGTAAAAAGACATAATTTTTCAAAGTGACTTCCATGTTTGCACTCCATCAGCAATATGGAATTTTCTTATTTTTGGAACATCATCTAGGAAAGTATCTAAATAAGGTGCTATTATTTTTATAGAATTAAAAAAAAGTAATTACCCATAGAAGAATCTGAGAGATGACACTAGGGACCTATTCAACTTGTCGGAATCCACAAAAACTAAATAACTTTTTGCTCAAATTTTATAGGAGTAATTACTAAGATATTTACAAAATATTTGATTATAAACAATATTTTATTGTATATATTAATTTAAAATTGTTATAAAAACATATAAGCATTAAGGTGTTATTATTGTTATCTCCTGTATTCAGGTTAGTCAAACATACAGCAGCAGAAAATAGATGAAATAGACAGAAAGTTTTAATCCGAGTCCACAGAAATCACTGTGTTTCCTTAAGAAATTTAATCTCCTCACTGTACTCGAGGTTGCAGATTAATTCCTCCCAAGATAAAACGGATTAACCTGTAAGAGAAGTAGCGGTACCTCAAACTTCAATAACTTCAGCGAACGCAAGAACAGCAACAAGAGCACACACAAACTCAGTCGATCGACAATTTTGTTTATGTAAGAAAATGTATGCAGAGAGGAAAAAATTTCAGTGTTTGAAAAAAATGAAAAAGACCTCTTATTTATAGCCATTTGCAGCAAGGAACGCGTATGTTCAGACAAATCTGTTCAGACCCATTTTTTCCAGAACATTGTGTCCTTTGGGAAAAGTAACGACTTTTCTGAAGGAACAAATCCTTTCAAACGAAGTTATCGTTACGCGCGAATTTCAAATAATTCGTTGCGAAATTAATTCCGTTATTTAACTAACATTCTGAATTAATTTATAAGAGAAAATAAATTAATTAACAAGATTGATTAAATAAATTTTGTCCAAAAATATTATCAATCAATCGCCAAAGCCGAGCGACGACGACGGCGCGAGGGGCTTATTAACTCTTTAAGAACTAAAGGAAGTGTTTCCTAATATAAAGACAACAATTTCCTTTCTTCTACCAATATGGTAAAAATGACCTTTCATTTGCACTTTGCAATGACTTTTCATTTTCTCTCCAAATTGATTCCCCACTTTCATTGGTTCTTCCACTTTTCATTTTCTCTTTTTATTTCTCATTCACATCTTGTTAAACCCAATAATTACTATTATTGATAGGTGCAATATATCTAATGCATATATATCTTAAATAAGCTTTTGGAGCTATCGTAACATGTGATATCATAATATTTATTTACTAATTAGTAAAATATTATCTCCGTCCAACAATACTTGTTCAGAAACAAATCCACATTAGTTTGTATTGATTTTCCTTCTCTTTATCTGCCTTCAAAACTACGGGTAAAACTAAGGTACAAAACTAGTTCGTAGACAACAAAGACACTAAGTCGGGTTCCACATCATCTCCATTGTCGTCTTGTTATATCATACATTGATATCATTAAAAAAATTGACCAGAGAATTTGGTCAAAATAATAAAATAACATATTTCATACAATGTTATTTTATTTTTTTGAATAGTTTTATCCTTTTGACTTTAATATATTTTAATTAAAAAATAAAAAATAAATCAATTTATTTTAAAATAAAAAAGATATTATAGATATTTAAATTTCTGATCAATTTCTGACCAAATTTTCTGGTCATTTAGTATTATTCGATATTTTACAAGTGTCATGTACATAGCAGTAAAACAGTAATACTAGTAATTAATGACTGTTCTTGGGGACTTCTGTGTTCTACCATTAATTACTTTTGGCATTGAATTTGAAGTAAATTAAAGTTGTTGCCCATTGCTTAACTTTTCAGTCGTGAAGAATATGCTGTAAGCATATATAAAAGTTACTCCTCTTTTTTTTAATTATAAAGTGTTACTTTTTCTGACCTTGTGTTAAAATAATATTCTCCCGTTTCAACTTATGTGATAGTATTATTTAATTTGATATAAAATTTAAAAAACAAGATAAATTTATACTCTAAAATAAATTTTAAATATTTGTGCGAACATAAATTTAAACTTTAAAAAGAATGGACATTCTTTTCTAGATTAACTAAAAACAAAAGAATGAGTCCAAGGTAAAACATGAATATTTTTTTTTTTTTGTGATTTTCCAGTTTCAACGCGATGTTTGGTACTTACATTGGAATCTGACCAAATTTGAATTTACGCTGAAAAGTCCTACATTGAGGATAAATTGCACCCTAACAAAGGCGACTCTCAAATTTGACACATCTGATTAAAAATAAATGAATACTTATCATTCCAGCACAACTCTGATCGGTAAAACATGAATATCTTATGAGGTTAACATAGGAAATAGTAAGTAAAAGTGAATGGACGGAGCATTTTAATTGAAGGAAAAATAACAAAAATAGAAAGGGAAAATAAAAAATGGGAATGGGTTTGACAGAGGAGGACAGATGATTTTTTGGTAGGAGCAATAAATGTGAAGAAATACAAATGGAAGAAAACTAGCGAACCGATGGAGATTTGGGACTTGAAATTTTCAAAAGTCACACGCAACAAATATCTATGCCCTTCACTATTCCATCTAATTTAATGTACCAAAAATGCACAATGAATAATGCATACCTATAACCAACAGCAAGAGTTTGATGGATGAGTAAATGCCCCTCTCATTTCGAGTTTTGATTACAACATTACTTTTTGATATGAAAAAAAAAATTGATGTCAATTCACATATATTTGGGTCTCAATACGAGAATCAGATATCGGATGAGAGAAAAAGAAAAAGCATAGTTATAAGGTTCATTCGCAATTTAGTCTTTATTTTGTATTGGTTTTTTGTTTGTCCTTCATGGTAAATATTTTTTTCGTGAGACATAAGTTTATATTTTTGCATTATAATATTTCATAACTTATGCTTTATACCTTTAAAGAATTTATACCTCGCTAAATATAAGTTCAATTGTTGACGACAAAAGGTAAAACACCAACTCATTTAAATAGCAAATTATACAATTAAATGTGGGTCATTTGCACTTCTTCCTCTCTTAATAAATATAAATTTATTTTTTTCATATCACAATGTACTACGAGTTATACTCAAATATCACTTCAATTTCCTTAGAACTTAGAGGTCGTTTGGTGTGATGGATAAAAATAAATAGTGATGGGATAAATTTTTTGTATCATGTTTGGTTGCCATGTTTGAGATAATTTATCCCACCATTTATATCATAGTGATGGGATAAGTTATCTCATATACATGGTGGGATAAGTTATCCCAAGATAGTTAACCACATGATAACTAATCCTGGAATAACTTGTTTCCAACCAAACGAAGTCTATTAGAAAGAAAAAATTAGAGATCAATCTATTTAAACGTGATTATATGTAGGTATAAGTGAGCACCCGTTGAGGGCATAGAAGGGCAATTGATGTGTAGTTTAAAAGAAAGTCAGCTTTGGGAAAAAAGGTTTTAAAACCAATTGATTGTTTCACAGAAACACAAGAAAGTTAGAGCTGGCATCTACCCTACCTTCCTTTCCTCCATAAAAAGCTACCTAATCAAAAACTCTAAAAAGTTGTTAGGGAATCAATTTTTAGTTTCACTTTCACTTTCACTATGCACGGGCTTAAGTCTTGTTTGGTTAAACAAGTTACAATATAAAATAAAGGCGACTTCATCCTGAGTACACGCGACTCGAAGCCTCTTATTAAGAATCGAGAGTACTTAGTGTCCACCACAATCTTTAACCACCATTATAACGATGATGCAATTGGTATGTACCAGAAGATTTCCTTATATGTCGAAAACTTCTAATTTATTTAAGTAATTCATATAAGTTTGATTAAAAATTAACATTTTTGTAAAAGTGCATTTTGAATTATTATTTTAAAAACCAAACACGGCTTAGTGACCATTTGGTTCACATGTAGCCAAATGATTTGAGACTTGCAACTAAAAAGCCTTTTTAAGTAATCATTTGGTTCACATAATCACATGTAGGGTTATATAAGAAAACTAATGTGAATGAATTGTTATGTTAATACTTACTACTTAGTGCAAAATTATATGTTTAGATCACTTATAAAAAAATTTATGTAACTTAAATACTATTTAATAGGAGAGAAACAAATCTTCATATTATTTTTTTTTCAAACCTTTAATCCGCTCTCGCTCGCCGCTTAGTTATTCTTTACCCACAATCAATCAAAGGAACCCATCAAATTGAATAATAGTACTAGTACAAAAGCTATCTTTTTTCTCAAACTTCTCTTCCACATTCATAGTGGAGAAGTATTACACACTATTTGTTAATTTATTTATATTTTGTGATTTTTATTTTCTAAAATATGAATATATGTGAATTAAATCCAATGGTCAGTATTAATCACTTGATTGCAATTATGATATTATATGTAATGTTGGGTTCCTACCAAAACACTTGCCAGCTCCCCTCTGTTTTAGACTCCAAATTTCTTCTGTTTTTATTCCTCCCACCCCACCTCTTAAACCTATCTTTATCATCATTTGATTACACACCCATTTCTTTCCCCCAAAAAAGAAGCTTTACGAAAATTCCAGAAATAATTAAACAGACTAGCAAAGGCAAATTCAAAAATTAAATATATGAATTTTGAAAAGAAAAAAGATTTACTCAATTTTGAATGAATTGTTTTACACAAATATAAATTTTACATATATAAAAAATTATTAAATTCTATTGAATTCATAACGAATTTTTTTTTTATCACTTTAAAAATTCTAACCCTAAAATATCCCTTGTTTTAAACTATACCATTAACATTAAAGAGGTAATTATTTTTAATACTATTCAATTTTTACAAAAATATCTAATAAATAAAAATAACTTATAGTCTACTTGATCAAACTTAAAAAATTAACTTATTTTGAAGAAACAATTTATGTTTGATTAATAAATTTTATAAACACTTTCTCAACGTCAATTAGTTTTGATCAAACTTTAGAAAAAAAAGTGCTCCTTAGTGTGTATTTTTCTGAAAATACTTCGTCAAATAAACTATAAATTGTATTTTTGTTTAAATTTTGATGGACTAAATTTTTGAAGTATTTGAACCAGTTGATAAAATTTCTTGTTTTACCAATGTGCAGCATCTCCAGAAACTTCAACAATGGTGACAATTCTGAAATGAAAAAAAAACATAAACAGAACAAAGCAAAATCGAAATTCAAGAAACTGTACTTGATTCAATTAAGCTATTTCTCATAACAACATCCACCACCCCAGATTCAGAATTAATCGGAAAAAAAAAATTAATACGATTCAACACCAATCATATCAAACTACTCCTATAATCTATCAAACATTACTAAAAATAAAGTTGAAATAATTTTAATTATGAATTTCTTCAACATGGGTTACTTTCAGGTGGATTGAAGAACTCCGGCTCAAGTTTAGTTCTACAAACAGGACAAATCGGATTTTTCGAAAGCCAAGTATCAGCACATTCAAGGTGAAATCCATGGTTACAACCCGGAACAACTCGAGCAATTTGCTCGTTCTCAATTTCATCCAAACATACCGCACAATCGTTACCCATTACCAATTCCTTCCCAGTAATTTTCGGTAGTTTATCCAATTGAGCAGCAGAAAGACCCAATTCCTGATTCATCTTTTCATTATGGTAATTTTCGGCGCCAGGGCCGGCAGACTGGTAAGCAGCAGCGTACCAGAGTAAACAGATGTAGACTAAGAAAACAGCGCTCATTCCAACACAAGGAAGAAACAGAGCGAGAAAAACAGAGACAAGCATTGTTTGATTTTGAAAAATGAAAAAAAAAATATGTTTTACGGCGGGTGGCGGAGGTGGTGGCGCCGGTGAAGAAGAGAAAGAATTAAAGAATTGAGTAATTGGCACACCATGCTGCAGAGGGAAGATTCATGGAGGAATGATGAGGTATTTATATACAGAGATATAAGGCCGTGTTTGGATGGAAAAGTTGAAAATGTTAAATTTAATAAATGAGTTAACACCTGGGGCTGACCTGGGAATGAAATGGGGCTGAAGAAGTAGTGACGTGTACGAAGAAGAGAGGTAAGGGCTATTACATTGGGAAAAACAAAGAAAAAAGGAAAATAATTTGGAATTTGTAAGATTCCATTTGGCGTGATAAATTATAGAAATCTTACTAGTTTACGAGTTAATTACTTATATACTTTAATTTATAATATTACGTATCTTATTGGATTTTATTGTGTCCATATACATTCAGATATATGTATTTGGGATACATGGGGTCAAAATTAAATCTAAATACATTTTATCCAAGTAGATTCACATGTATTTGAGATATATAACAAATCTCGCTCGTCTCCCTTGTCTCCCTCTCCATCTTGCTTTCCTCTCTCCTTAATTTTGTATATATGATATCAAAAATACATGTATATAAGTGTATTTTCTTCTATATATGATAGAAAACTATTAAATTGTGGTAAAATACGTAATATTTTAAAAATATAAGTAATATGTACTTTCTTAACTAATGGTAAAATACGTAATCTTTTGAAAATATAAAATCCTAGTACATATGATAGTAAATTTATGTCTATATTTTTTTTTATATATTTTTCTGTTCAAGCATAATTTCAATATTAAATTATGTTCTCTCAATTAAGTTTCAAATGTTATTTTTCTTAAACATAAATTTGTTCATAACCAAACATCTACTCCCTCTGTCCCAATTTATGTGACACATTTCGGATTTCGAGATTCAAACAACTCTATCTTTGACCGTAAATTTTTCATATATCTTTTAAATATTTTGAATTATCAATTATTGGGACTTATAGTACTTTTAATGTAGTTTACAAATATATAAATTTCATTTTAAAAAATTTGAAGATTTCATGAGCAAATTCTCGGTCAAACTTAAACTGTTTGACTCTCGAAAAGCGAAATGTGTCACATAAATTGGGACAGAG
>JAJOOO010020480.1:0-33607 GCA_029582685.1 Solanum piurae
ATATGGAGGTGGTGGCACAAATGATGCCTATGCATATGGGAACACCGGTGCTGCTAATGAAAGGTATGTGCCTGCCTACAATGGTCGTGGTCGTGGTTATGGGAACATTGGTAACAGCTGGAATTATGGGGGGAACGGAGGATATGGAGGTGGTGGCACAAATGATGCCTATGCATATGGGAATACCGGTGCTGCTAATGAAAGGTATGTGCCTGCCTACAATGGCCGTGGTCGTGGTTATGGGAACATTGGTAACAGCTGGAATTATGGGGGGAACGGAGGATATGGAGGTGGTGGCACAAATGATGCCTATGCATATGGGAACACCGGTGCTGCTAATAGAAGGTATCATCCTTATTGAAAGTGACAAGTTCGCCTCCAAGGCTGCAAATATTTGATGAGTTTTGACTGTTGCATTTAGGTGTAAAATCTTTGCTGGTGCCCCCCACCACTAACTTCTAGTAAGATAGATGTATTAGCCTGTTTACTTTGGGATATAAAGATAACATAAAGTTCTTTGTTTTAACTTTTACAAGTCAATCAACCATCTTATATTGTAAGAAAAAGAGGTTGAAAACCTTGTTATTCTGATCTCACATTTAAATAAAATGAAATGTAGATGACAACTTTGTACGAAAACTGAATGTCTGTGGGTTGTGGATGAGTTTTTACTAATAGGAACTAATTAGAAGTAAGAGAAGTTTAACTAAATTCCATTCTGCTCAAAGCCAGATTGAAGATTTCTCAAGCATATTGTCATTTCCTTATCTGCAACTAGAAGATTTTTCTTTATGAATTTTAATTGCTAATTGTATCATTTTACATATTCACTATCCTTTGGAATATGAAATAAGCATTGTCATGCAAATGTGAAAAACACGCCTCGATGCTGACTAGACCAAATGTGTATATATGCACTCAAGTGCGTCTTGCTCAGAATTTTCGTCCCTGTTTTTTTTTTTTCCGACACACTTTTTGGAGTTGTGTGTTTGTTTCACATCTAAACTATCTATTTTTCTTGATTTTTATATCTAAATTATTGAGTCCGTAAGAAATACACCTACCCAGTAGTTTGAGAAACACACATTTGAACCTTGAATTTTTGTCTGCATGGCTTTTTTTATTGCTCACACGTTTTTTTTTAAAAAAAGAAGAATTTCATTTGAACTTTTGAAGAGTGAAGTTGTGTGTTTCAATTGAAATTGTTATGTATTGTCATTTTTTTTACGGTGAAATTATTTGTTACGTGACAATTTTTTATTTTAAAAAGAGAGAATATAGTACACACCATCACATATTATTTACAAACTTATAAGTAATAATTCAAATGTATTTTTCATACTTCAAATAATTTTAGATATAAGAAAATTACGAATAATTGACACTTCACAGAAAGAAAAAGACAAAAAAAAATGTACGTGTTGAGACTATTTGTAGTGTAATAAATAGCCTCAGAACGGCGTTGGAAGCGGTCTAATCCATTTTTAAGCGCTTTATTTACTCCCCTCGTTTTCCTCTCCTTCACGTCACGTCCCTTTCTTTCTTTCTTTCTTTCAACTCCCGAAAATCACTCAACGCTTTCTGAATGAGGCCTTCTGGGGCGAAAGCTAACTTCTTGCCTCCTGGGCTTGTTTCCAATCTTCAAGATGTTCTTTCTAGCAGAAAGGGTGCTCCCCAAAACGATAAAAATGATGATTCCACGGAACCCAACTCAGTTTCAGATGATCCTGTTGAGGTTGACGATACAAAGCCTGTTGTTTTGGTTACTAACGCTGATGGGATTGAATCCCTTGGCCTAACGTATCTTGTTGATGCTCTTGTTCGTCTGGGCCTCTACAATGTTAACGTTTGCGCTCCTCAATCGTGGGTTCTCTTTTAAATTTCTCTTTCCCTGTTACTTATACTCAATTTCAATTGTCTCATGCGTACAAGAAAAAGAATAATGCCTAATTGCACTAGCGGACGCAGTATTTTCACTAAGGTGGTGTGGTTCAATAAATGAAGAAGTAATACATGAAGAAGCCAAAGAGTATTCACCATTAACTATATATATATACTATACATAAATAATAGTTTTAACCATGTATGAAGGAATAATTTTTGGAATGAAATGGATCCAAATTAGAGGGGAATAGATAAAGGGGTTTCCATAGCTAATCCAAACAAGTTTTGGATTGATCCATAGTACTACGATTTGGGATAGTGTACTCTTGTGATTGGGCGGTATTTTGTAGATGTTGAAATACTGTAATGCGGGATCTCTTGGTTTTTGTGGTCGAAATGGGTCCTGAGTTAGCTTTGCAGAGATTTCTGATGTAACAGTGAAATAAGAGCTTATTATTAAATTTTGATGTCTTATTATTAAATTCTGTATTAGTAAGACAATGTTGGTTTCTTATTATCAATGAAAACCTTACTTGATAAAAAACAAGGCAATGTTGGTTTCTATCTGAATTAGTTATGCTGGTATAATTTTCTAATGTTATCCCCCCATGCATTAGTAAAACTAATATTAGACTGGCTAAAATGATTTAATCATAATCCAAACTAAGTGCTTAATAACTTATGGTTAATGTGTTTTCTTCCAAATGCTATTGTAGAGATGAATCAACGGCAGGCCATTCTTTTACTCTGAAAGAATCCATTGCGGTTACTTCGGCAGAGATTCATGGTGCTACTGCCTATGAAGTTTCAGGTATGGTTTTTAGTGTATATGTTCTACTCGGTTTTTTGTTGGAAAGTTTGTAATTGATATTTACTCGAGCTTTGTAGGATTACACTTACGTTTAGAAACTATACTATATTTCAGCTCTAACATGTTACGCCTTTAAATTTGTTCTGGTGTCAGGGACTCCCGTAGATTGTGTGTCATTAGCCTTGTCTGGTGCACTATTTTCCTGGTCAAAGCCTATGCTGGTATTTTTTGACATGTTTTCAGTTATACCATTTTCCTATTTCATTGTTGGGTTTGGTATTGCTTATGTTGCTGACTATTCTGTTATTTATTTCTGCTGGGACGTTTAGGTGATAAGTGGAATCAACAAGGGCTCAAGTTGTGGCCATCATATGTAAGTAGTGTTTTCTTTTTATGACCTTTCTTTTAGTGAACTATAAAATTTGACACAACTTTATAGTTTGAAATTGTTTTATTATGACTACGGCTCATATTGAAGTTATGAATTGGCACTTTCTTGCTCTTTTATTTGTTACTTTTATATCAGCATAGAATTTTGTGATTATTTGTACTACTTCACTGTTTCCAGGTTTTACTCAGGTGTTGTAGCTGGTGCAAGGGAGTCATTGTTTAGTGGTGTGCCATCTATCTCGATATCACTTGACTGGTATTTGCCTATCATTTAGGGTATACTGCAGAAAATTTTAAATCACTTTTGATGGTCTTAACAATGTACCCATAATCTATTTTAGGAAGAAGGATGAAAGTCAGGAAAGTGATTTCAAGGATGCCGTAGGTGTTTGTTTACCGTTGATAAATGCAGCCCTTAGAGATATAGAGAAGGGAGTTTTTCCCAAATGTTTCTTGCTGCATGTGGAAATTCCAAAGTCTCCTCTGACAAACAAGGTCTGTTTTATTATCACCCTTGGGCGCTTCTTCCCATTGAGAAAAAATACAAGTTTTTGGACTTGTGATTCCTTGGTCAGACCAGTTCATCAAAAAGAGTTTCCATTCAAAACTGCTATTTGTCAATCATTCTGAAGAATGTACGTGTGACTCTATTGGTGTTGGCATGCAAAAGCAAAGTTTTAGTCTTCTTTCCTTTTATTCCCCAAGTCCAACCACATTACTGTTTTGCTTTAGCATATTATATCTCTCCATGTATGTGGATGTACAGAGATTAATTATGCCTTTTATGTGACAGGGATTTAAATCGACCAGGCAAAGTCATTGGAGCCCTAAGCTTTGCTGGCAAGCTATTTCAGCAAGCAGGAATCCTGCTGCCGGACGTTTTGTTCCCAATCAGCAAATGCTTGGACTACAGCTTGCTCAATTAGGCCGAGATGCTTCTGCAGCGGTGAGTTAACTGGTCCTTTACTGGTATGTGGTGACCTTGATAATATATGATGATGAATGCAAGTGTGTAGTATTGCCTTTAAGTAAGTGACAACCTAATAGCTCTTTAAGTTAAACAAGATCAAGAATTGAGCTGTCCCCTACCTATATCTAAAAGGAATTTATATGGAGTTGAAATTCTGTTGAATCTTAAAAAGTATAGTAGTCAGAGCTTAAGGAAGGTAGTGACTTAAAAGCTGATTCATTTCCCAGTTTCCAGTAAGATGAGTATTATTTGAGTGGCTTCTTTGATTCCGTTATAGTACACAATTAGACAAAAGTGCACATGAATGGATCAAAATACAGTTATTTGTGACAAGCTTTTGGAACAGTTCGCAGCCCCTGCTGTTTTAGTTTTCTCAATCAAGGTTTGCATTGTAGATACTCTTAACCATTCAGACTTCCAAATTCTCATTTTTTTTCAGGGTGCCGCTCGTCGGTTAGCCACACAGAAAAAGAATATAGAGGAGGTTGAATCTGTTGGTGTATCAGGGAAATCTGATTCCAACCGGAAAGCCAAGTACTTCAGATTGGAGGTAAGGAAATCTTTTCCATCTCTATGGAAATATCGTATCCAGTTGCTATCTTTGATAATTAATAGAGGAATCTTCAGTTTTATTTTCTAAAACTTAATTAATCTATGTCAATAGAAAAGAGGGATCTTATGTATCAGAACATGTTAAATGATTTTGATGCTGTTCTCAGTCATATATCGTACTGTCCTTGTAATAATAGAGCATGCTTGTTCTTTCTTTTTGGTTGGTCTCTTTTATGTTCTCAGATGTTGCAAAGTCGTGGTTTTCATAGCCAAGCGTCTCATATATTTTTGATAAAGATGGGGTTGGGTGATGAAAATTAGACTTGGTTAATTTTTCATTTTCCATCGTCACATTAATCCATGATTTTCCTCTCTTTTAATGGCTTGTGCGGGAGCGCAAAAAAGCCAAGTGTCTCACATTTCCTTATACTAATCTTTCTCATCGATGTCATTCCATTTCTTTGTCCTGGTACTAATATTTAAGTGAATTGACTTTATTGGTTATCTGCGCTGCAGTTACTTGACAAGAAGCAGGAAGAAGAGGATGAGGATTTAGATTTTAGAGCTCTTGAAAATGGCTTTGTAAGTTTATTACTCTTATCCTTAATGTAATTGTCTTTCTGTCCTCACGCGTTGTTGGGAGGGTGTTCTGGATTTGCTTAGCTGTTTCACTGCCCTTATGCTCATATGTAACGTTAACCAATGTCACTCTAGTGATAAGCTCGCTTGGTATGCTTTTGACCGGTTGATATTATTGTGCTCAACAGATAGCAGTCACTCCAGTTTCTCTATCGATGCATGTAGAAGCAGACGTTCATGCAGCTGCTTCAGAGTGGATTTCAACTGCATTAGAAGTTGAACAATGAAATCCATCCAGTCACACCTGATCAGTAACCTTTTGCACATTTCGAGATGAATTTGTTTCGATCATCTATGCAAAATCTATATTGGTGATGCCTTGATTGTTGATTTGTTTTTTGGTCTATTACCTCATCCTTTTGTATTTTGTAGTGAAGCTAAAGAAGTGCCAGTTTTCTTTTTTTTTTGTTTGGTACCACAGGGCTGTGTTGTTGGTAGGTTCCTTTATTGACAAAGTTGTGGTTAGGCAGAATATTTAGGTTATTCTTTTCTACCTTGTAAACAGAAACAGCCAGATGAAATATAGTGCAATGTTGTTTGTTACCTGATATATGCTAAAAGTTGAGTGTTTGTTTACTAGTACCAGATTCTTTGTGCACAAATACCCGAACCCCCACTTAAGTTCTTAATTTTTACAAGTTTAGCCGTTTTAAAATCAACTTTGGATGTGTGAGTCTAAAATTTAGACACATGCATATGGAGTTTGGCTTGTCAAAATTTAACTTTAAACATATTCGAAGCAAGTAAATTCAATTATTTTTATATGAAGTTTGGGTCATATAGTACCGAAGTTCACCCATTCGGATTATATACAACTGAGCTCACTTGATGTTAAACTTCTAATGTAGGTATTATATATCTTGTGGCCAACAAAGTAATTCAAGTTACACACCCCTTTGCACCTTATGACTGTTTGGATTTACTTTTTTAAGCGACTTATAAGTTAAAAGTCATAAGTTGGTAACCCCTAACTTTTGGCTTTTGGCTTCTTCTTCTTTTTTTGGGTTACTTTTCCTGCTTTAAATTGTGGATTATTCGAACACTTCCAACACTAAAAAAATGTTTAAAAGTTAAAAGTCACTAAAAATAAATCAATCCAAACACCGACTAAATCTAATCCTAAAAAAAAAATTGACTAGCCCACAATATTATATATCTTGCAAGCTGGTAATGGATCTCTTACCTTACATAATTAAACCTTAGGACAATTATAATATTTTGTTGACATAAGTTATGCATAATATTATGACAATTAACATATAACGAGTGACATTAACAGGTCAATTGAAAAGTGATTATTCGTGAATTTTACCATTTCGAATCAAAGCTGCCAAGCCAACTTAATTGGGTTAGAACCCACATTTAGAAGGCAAGGCCCACAAGAAGGATCGGCCCATTTAGTACCTAAAGTTCTTTTCTGAAGGAAAAATGGTGGAAATTGGAAGAACTTGGAGAAGTAGATACTGTGTTAGGGTTTAGCATCGTTCTGTATCAATTGTGTGTGAAAATGTCGTCATTGTCGTCGAAAACTTTAATTCGGACGGGCGTTTCTCTGATTAGCCGTTTGATGACCCAAAGCTTGAGATGTTCAGCACAAACGCCACAAATTGCGAATCAGACACTCACTTCTAGGCTTTTTCCAACTCTCTCCTCTCACTCTCAGTCTCCGATTCGTCTTGATTTACCCCAGTCCAACGTTGATTCGTTCAAGAAGGTTTCCACTGAAGGTTTCTTATACCCTACTGGCCTTCCTTCTCTCCCCTTTTTCCTCCCAGACGGTAAATTCTCTCTCTATATTTCAGTTTATACTGTACTTTTGCCTAATGTTGCTATTTAGCTGGAAAGTTGAGGTGCATAATACTTTTATTATTTCATTTTGTGATACGAAATGGGTCGCGAATATACATGATTCATATAGCTGAGCTCAACTAGGTTGGAAATTGTTGCATAGTTGAATGGATGCTTTAGATTCTTTTTTCTGAGAGTGGAGCATTTAGAAGATACCTCGCTCTCTAGGTTGCTAATTGATTGGGTTTCAAATGCAACGACAGTTTGTTCCAATTCTAGCCTATTACTTCTTTTTAGGTTCACACTTTACTGGACAGTTCGATTTAATTAGATCACTGGAAAAAGCTCTTCTTTTTTCTATAGGCAAAGATGCTATGCCTGACCAATCCATTTAAGGCTGCAGTTTGTACCATGGGTTGGTTAACTGATAGAAGTCACCTCTGGGAGTTTCTTGAGCCGCTGCCTGTTCAAATCCATTGATAACTTACAGTCAGATTAAGCTGAAAATGGATGTGCTGGATTGAAATTCAGCACGGTGAAATAGGTTGAGTTAAACAAAAAGATGAGTTATAGTCCAAACCCTTGAAGTCTATGTGTGGATTAAAGGTTGGGTTTCAAATATATAAAATAATAAGTGGTGACAACTTGCCACTCAACCCATTGTGGGGTTGCACAAATTGCTCTCATAAAACTACAATTTACTAATTATGTGTCTTGATAAACTTTTGTTCGTTTTCAATGCTACAGAAATTTGCAACTAATTGTTAAACTTTAAACATTGTGATGTTGGTTTCATCCTCTGAATATTATGTCTATTAAAAGGAACAGTGAGCTGTTAGCAACTCCTTCTTCAACCAAAATAGACAAAGAGTTCAGTTTTTTGTGAAAACTAGCTTAGTACTTTTTTGAACTAGGATGAAAAAGGAGCTCTCATATCTCAAAAGATAAATGAATTGAAGAAAGTACCTACAGGGTGGATGTAACCTGTCAGGTTGCCGATTTTTAGCTCACTGTAATACAATATTCTGACAGGCCATGTGTGTTAATTCGTAGTTTAACAGTATCGATGTCAAATGGGTGGGTTGGGCTGGATTTGGGCGGGCCAAAATGGGTTGTGCTAAAAAATGGCTCAAAAGTTACTTGGGATGAAACTGGTTGTGCTAAAATAGGTTGCGTCACAACTTGACACAATCTTCTTAACTGATTCCTTTCTGCTAAAAGTGGAGATAGTTTCCATTCACTATGGTTACACCATATATACATCCAAAGACAGCAAATGTTTGATTCGGAAAAGTCACTGCACATTCCAAAAACAAACTCAGTACTTGAATTTATATTCTATGGTCATTGCAGTTCTTGTGGTTCCCCACACTCTAACTGGACTTGGAGAGTGTTCTCTTAATAAGTTAGGAAACAAGAATTATCTTGATTTATTACCTACTCAAAATAAGAAGAATTATCTTGAATTTAGACAACCATATATAGAGTTGATAGTTGTATGGAGGCTCATTTTTGTCTACTTGGTTGTTTTCTGATGAGTCAAATTTACGTAGATGTTAAACAATTATATTCAGAGTTGATAGCAACCAAATGGACAAAAAAGAGCCTCCATACAGCTATCAACTCTATCTTCTTTCGAGGTGATACCTGTATGAAGGCACTCTTTTTTGTCCATTTGGTTGCTATACACTTCTATAAAAATAGTTATTGTTGTTTAATTCAGTTTACTAATGACTAAAAAGCTTGGGTAGTAAGAAATTAAACTTGTTATATAACTCTTAGCTATTTGCACCTTCGTTGGACCGGTAATTATATTTGTAAAAAATTATTAACAATTGACATTATTATTTGTCATTTCATCTGTATCCATTTAAACCATCAGAGACTTACGTACAAAGAATCATGGAATTAACCTGGTTTTACATGAATTACTGAGTCGTTCTTCTATTTCTGTTCATGCAGTTGATGATTCTTCGTCGAGTGGGATGCTTTTGTTTCCTAAGAGAACCTACCAACCCAGCAACATGAGGCGCAAAAGGACACATGGTTACTTTGCTCGGTATGCATCTCTTCCTTGCTCTGTTAGCCACTGGACTAATGGGAGACATTCTCATGAGAGTAGCATTATGCACCATCTGGCACCTATTTTAGCTTTTTGGGTCTTTGAGTTGTTGAAAGAATATGTACTAGACCACTTTTGTTTCTCTTCCTGTTTCTGGAAACTGTAGGATTACGACATATAATACATTCCCCGGAGTTGTATGTAAGTTAATTTAGAACAATTCCAACTAGAGGTAAGTGTACATGAAAGAGGAAATGGAGTCAAGAATATCCCATGTAATGCTAGGCTTAATACGTAGCCCAGGATTCTGGTGGGCTCTCATCCTGGCAATGAAAATTAGGCTTTTGTTTACCACCCAGGTTACCTGATCAGCGTAGTCATTTATTTGTCCAGCTAGTTTCATTTTTCTCGGTTCACTTGCTTTTACTGGAGATTTTTTGTCTGGATTGCTTATGCTATTTGTTAAGTTCTGACAAGCGCATATTTTAATCATTGAGCAGCAAAGCAACTAAGGGTGGACGTAGAGTTATTGCTCGACGTATTGCAAAGGGTCGATCAAGAATAACAGCATAACAACATTTTTTGTTGCATGGTTTACAAGGTGTACGGAGCAAGGCTAGAAGGCTGGTTTAGGGCATTTCACGGACAGTTAAATAGGCTATGTTGCGACTATTGAAAACAATGGGATGAGGAGGTGATGTTTTGGTGATCCTCAAACTGGAGTTTTGTACTTAGGCTCCTACTTCCCAGCTTTGTCCCCAACTCTTCTTAATATTTTTCCTAGCGGGTTTTATTTCCCTTAAAGATATGTTTTGATCTGTAATAAGGAATTCATCTTTACTGTACCTAAGGGTCCTTGAGATTGACGTATGAGCAAAATCTATATTTTGAAGTTGTGATCTTGGCAAGGTCAAATTTCTGACATTTTTTTTATTGATGTTGAGGCCTTGGCAAGATCAAACATTGGACATTCTTTACCTAAATTTGGACCTTGACAAGATAAAACTTCAAACATACATCGACTGCACATTGAGAAATATAATGATTTGTCAATGTTAACGTGAGACATTTTATGCTTTAAGTAGACCTGTTAGACATTGGATATTTTTGTTTGAAGTTTATCCTGATTTGTCAAGGTCAATTTAAGACATTTTTTTTTATTGAAGTTGAGGCCATGACAACTGACAAGATCCACTTCTTCAAAACATTATACTTTAATTAATATAAATTCTAAAAATATTGTTGTACAACAATTAAGAAGAAAAAGGAGGAAGAGAATAACTTTCTTTGATTACTTGTATTTTGGGTTCTAATTTAACTTTTGAATATGGCTATAAATTAAATAGGTATGACTAAATAGGGAGCCTAGTGAATAACAAGGAAGTAAAGTGTGTATAAATTCAGGGGGAGGGAACAACTATCTAGTTTAGGGGGTCATCATTATGTTCACCTTTTAATTTCTTTTTTGCAATTTTACCTGTTTTGGGAATGATTTCAAATGCGTGCGATTAAAGTTGAAAGCTGCGTTCGATTTCAGACATGTAAAATGTGATTTTATAAAGGCTAAACACTGGACATTATTACCTAAAGTTTGATATGACTTGTCAAGACAAACTTCAGACTTTTTTTGAGTGAAGTTGTGGACTTGACAAAGTAAAACCTTAGACTTTTTTTTTATCTTGCTAAGGCTAACTTCAAACACTTTTTACTAATGTTATAACCTAGACAAGTCAAACTTCAGTCATTTTTATTGAGATTGTAGCAACCAATATCACTTATAAATAAAAACCATACTCTTTCATGCACTTGCAAAAATTGGCTAAAACTTCAATCATTCTCTCTATTGGGCCCTTTGGAAATCCAATTCGAAGCAGCGAGCCTTGCTTAACCCGAGGCCCACGTTTTCTTCACTGTAGTATATTCGCATCTCCTCGTTAAAAAAAAATTTAAAAAATCACATCTCCGGGACCTGACGTTCATCGGCTTCTCTCCTCTCCTGCGAAACAGTATCTGCAGCCTGATCAGAACCTGCCATGGCAGAATTTAGAGGCAATGAATCCCCAACATCTACTGCAGGTAACATTTCCTATTCTCTAGGTGTTGCAATCGAAAGGGTTTTTTTAAGGGAATATAAAATATATTGCAAATTAAGATGTGATTTTAATTACAAGGAAAAACAAATTGTACATTTTGCCTAATTCCTCGTGTATTCGTGAAATAACTGAACAGAATTTATTTTTTCTTTGCTCTGTTAAGATTGTTCCAATTTGAGCGTGTATGTGGACAGTGATTGCTTTAAAATATGAATGGATACTGAATTTGGTATTTGCGTTGAATATTCACATCCCAATTGTTGTGGTTGTTTGATTTTCTTATATGGTATTGGGTAATCCTTCGCCTTGAAGATTGAGTTAAACTCAAAGGTTTATTTCTTTATTAGCTAAGTTTCATCCCAATCTTGATTTAATCAATGTTGGGACCCTTGTTATATTGTCTATGTTCCAGTTGTGGGGCCTGGGTGTGCGGGGGTGTTGGATATCCCACATTGGTTGGGATGTGGTCCTTTGGTCTCTTTATATGGTGGCAATCCTTGCCTTGATGCTTGTTTTGGGGATTGAGTTAGACACAAACATTATCTCTTTATCAGGGTAAGGCTCATCCCGATTCTTGATTTGATCAATGTTGGGCCTCGGTATTATATTCTCCACATTTTAGTTGCCAGACTGGGCATACGGGGGTGTTGGATATCCCAGATTTGGGGGGATATGATGCTTTGGTTTAGTTATAAGGTAATCCTCACCTCTTCAACTAGATTTTGAGGTTGAGTTAGATCAAGTTTCATCTGTCTTTCTTTATCATGATCTATGTTACTTGGACTCTTCAAAATTGTCAAAAGTCATGTTGGATTCTCCGAGAGTAGTGTAATTTTTAAGAATCCGACATGGGTGCGGCATTGAAACTAAAGAATCTTCACAATTTAGATCATGGTAATAGTCTGCCCTTTTCTTCTCAGGTTGTTCTTGTATTCTCTAGTCTGCTGGTAATTGATTTATCTCTGATGCTAATGTAGCCTAGTCTGTTGTTGTACAAACATAGGACGTTAGCTGGTTTATGTTCCTCATTTCCATTTTGATCTTTTTGTAATTTTAGATGTGAAAGATGTAAAAGCACCAAATTTGATTGAGCGCGCAAAGGAAGAGATTGAGGCTATGATTCACTACGATAAAAAACCTCACCATCACAAGGAAACTCATGGAACTAGTGACATTGATGAAAACACCCCAGTTGATGAAGTTAAGGGACCAAATGTATTCGAACGAGTCAAGGAAGAAATTGAGGCAGTTGTACAAAGTATCCACCCTAAGAAATGATCCAACTCTTCTCATGCCATTATTTAACAATATTGGTTTCCCTGTTTCCATCTGATGTACAATAGCTAATTGCTATGTATAAATAGTACTGCTTTCTTGGTGTTTACATGGAAGGTGTTGCTATTTGTGACAGCATTTGATGTTTAATGATCTTTTAGAAGGATCCTTGCTGATTTGTTTGTATAACCATGGTATCCGAGCTACCTTGTGTGCACCTCGACTAATTCCATGTGGTACCACTGTTACCTCCCCTACTAGCATGGGTACTGAGTTACCAAAAATTACATAAATGGAAAGAAATCACCAGTTGTATTTTTGCCTCTGTCGGGATTTTAACCTGAAATGTCATTATTCTCAACCCATTTCATTGACTACTAAGCCACACCCCGGGTTGCCTTGCTGATCTTAGTTTCTATGAAATGACAACTGTGTCTTGAAGTTGGCTCGAACTCAACATTCCGGTACAGTTGAAACATTTCATTTAGTACTAAAAGGTAGTAACTAGTATGTATTCTAGGAATAGTCAAGGAATGTGCTAGCTTACTCAAACATCACTATCATCTAAAAAGACAAAAAGTAATGGCAATATCTTCCCATGGTGAAGCATATGAGCCTAGTGAGAAGGTCTATTTCTGCCCCCACTGAAGGAGTTGCAGTGTTGAGGATCAGATACTGACAGCCTCTTTTTCCAGGTAAGGATAAGATTTGCGTACATTCAATCCTTTCTTGACCCCACTTATGGATTACACTGGCTATGTTGTTGTAATGGCGAATTAGAACAGGTTAGAGAGACCTTACTCAAACCATATTTTCAGCACCTAGAAGCATGCTAAACTGGAAACATTTTATCTGCTAATTGTATATCCCCAAAATGTTCTTGTTTGCCAGTGAATTATGAATGCTTATGGAAGTTTCCTAATGTGATTGACTGGACCAAAAAGGAGATTAAAAAAAAAGTTGGAAATCACTCGCAGGGCGGTGTAAGAAGTTTTCGAATTATTTTGCTGGGAATAAAGTTGAATAGGAAGGGAAAGAAAAGACTAAAGAGGGAATAAAGGAAAAAGTTTATGTCTAGGTAAAAGTATTCCCATCTGATTAAAAAGGAAAACCACAACCTACAAGGCTTACTCTAATGATGGGTGAATTGGGCACACGTCATGAGTTCAAACTCTATGGTAAACAAAAATCTGATATGTAATATGGAATATTAAAAAGACGGATTCATTATTCACAAGGTCATGAGTTTGAATTCT
Organism: Solanum piurae; assembly: GCA_029582685.1. Taxonomy (NCBI): domain Eukaryota; kingdom Viridiplantae; phylum Streptophyta; class Magnoliopsida; order Solanales; family Solanaceae; genus Solanum; species Solanum piurae. The sequence goes on from JAJOOO010020480.1 coordinate 13,721, forward strand.
ATGATAAATAATAATAATTTATTTGAATTTAACTTTAGAAAGGAAAAAATGTTTGTTAGCTAACAAAATTCTGGTTGAAGCCTGACAAACTACATCATATGAAGCCTACTCAACAGTACCCAAGACACTTTCCTATCCACTATGCACCTAATTCTATGTTTTCCTACCATAAAATATGGTTAATATTTAGTATTCAAATCATATATTATAAAAACTAGCTACATTCATGTCATCTAAATTCTATGATTCCTAATATCCTGTTTTTTGGTACCCACGTCTAATCAATTAGGTTGCATTTTGGTAACCAGACATAGAAATATTAAACAAAAAAAAAAAAAAAGAGGTTAAAATGACTGATCGATTAAAATAATTATGTTCGCTAGTTAAATATATCAAGAATTAAGAATATACATGATTTTGTATATCATACATATATATTATATATTTTCCCAATTAAATAATGCATTTGTAAAATCACATGTAATTTTCCCAGATAACTCTATTACACTAGGCTTAATTGTAGTACATGCCTCCTCTTTTTCATAGTGGCAAGCAACTACTATAGTACTAGCTATAAAGAAGAATAAGGTATAGTATATATATAAAAGTCACAATAATAGGAATATCAATACGTGGCATAAAGTCGCTCCGTGTTGAAAAGGGAAAAAATAATCTTTTACTTTCTTCGTCTCAAAATAAGTATCACTGTAGTATTAAAAAAAAAATGTCCCAAAATAAGTGTCAGCTTAGAAATTCAGGACAAAAAATAGTAGTTTTTCGAAATTATATCCTTATACTCCGTCTTCATAAATAATGTTCAATTTTTTTTATTAGACATGATTTTTATTAAAATGACACTTATTTTGAGACGAAAAAAAATATCTTACTAGGAAGTTTCTCATCACATTCCTCCTTCTGGAAGTGTTGAATTATTTTGCAAATTTCTTCTATTCATATTCAAACAAGAAAGAGGGAATAGATACGTAAATGTATAAAAATAGATGTGGTATGGGAAAAAATGGAAGTGACAACATATATACAGTGGCGGAGACAGAAATTTTAATAAGGAGGTTCAAAATTTGAGAAATAAACACACGAACTAGTGGAAGGGAGTTCGACATTTATTATACATACCTAAAAAATAATTTTAACCATATATAAATAATAATATTTTTCGTCGAGAGGATTCGAATGAACCCCTCATACTACCTCCGCCCCTGCATATATACTCTAAATAATATTGTTGTAAAATTATAGCATGACGTGTAAGGAACATTCATGGTCAACAACAATTAATTAAATTCTTTCCTCCCTAAACAAGAAATCAAGAAAATGAAAAGATGGAAAATTAAATACATTTTTTATCCTATAAAGGTAGAGAAGTATCATCATTTAATTTATGTAGTTAATCTACTATTCTCTTCGTCTCAATTGATATGATACTATATGTATTTTAAGTAAATGTATTGAGAAAAGAAAGTGATTTTAAACTTTCATTTTATCCTAAACGAGATATTTTTACAATTACACTTAGCATACGTTAAGATCGTTAATTTAAAAATCTTCATTTATTTACTGAACTTTACATCTGTTTAAACTACATTACAACAAATGAAACGGAGTAAATACATGTTATTGACTTATTGTAGTAAGTTAAAGTTGCTTTACATTTTTCTATTGTCAAATTTGCCCTTGAAGTTACGATTGCCTATTTATTACGTTAGTCATCATATTTGCACCATTGAAGTCAAATAATTATGTAAATTTAAGATACTTCTTTATATGGCATGTGAATGTGTGTTATCAATTGTTAGAGAGAAAAAACACAAAAAGAAAAAAACGAGTACGAAGGAAGGAGAGGGGAAAAAGAGGTAGGAACTTTTTCTAGAGTACTATTTGACTAACTTAGAAAGATACGTAACAAAAGAAATCGTGAGAATGTAAAACAAAAATGTCTATAATTTTAATGTGCTTGAAGCATTCGTTTTATTTCATGTTACATGTTTTTTTTTTCAACGGTCAATTTAAACAATATCACATAAATTGAGAGTATCGAGAGTACAATTGTATATATTATGAATGGCCTGAATTGATCCACTTGTGGCAACTTCAGTAATGGTGAGTTCCGTGCATTTGTATGGCCGGTTATTAAATGCTGCTAATTCTCATCTCCGCGCCTATTTCGCATTGACTTTAATAAGCCCTACAAATAAATTCCTAACATTAATTTAATATTTATATTAAAGCTCAATTGTATTTAAATTTGCGTTGTATAAGACCTTATTCGAAGGAAAACATGATTATATCTTAAGTTGTTTTTCCACGCTTTATTTATTTATTCAAAGTATAAATTACAGAAATTCCATACATTTGGGAACTAATTACGTTCTATCCCAAAAGTTTTTTCAATTACAAAAATTTTGAAATTTTCATTGCTCTCGGATACATGCCTTGATTGTACGATACTTTGCAAATGATACATTACTTAATGAGAAGGGTGTATCCTAGAGGAGATAAGGATGTATCCGAGAGGGAATAAAGATGTATTCGAGGAGGATAGAGATGTATCAGAGATGATGAAGATGTATCCGAGAGGGGATTTTTATAATTTTTTTAAATGGTATGAAATTTTAAAAATTATAATATCTTAGATTTGCGTATTTGTATTACTTCTTCTAATTCGAAGCCCTACTACTCCTAGTAGTACTCTATAGTTTACACTATTTCACCAGAAATTAAAATGCAAGATTTCTAGAAACTCATTTTCTAAAATCCTTTTATATTATTGAAAACAAATAGAAAATGTACTATTTCAAAAAAATGACCAAGCTACTACATTTTGATGTTGAAATGTATGGGCCCAAGCACACATGGGTTGAGTGTATTTTTTTCTAATTAATCAACAAGATGAGAGTCAAGTCCTTGTAAACTTTATATTGGAAATGACAATTAAACAACTTGTAATACCACTCTTACCGTAAACTTGTTAATCACGTTTAGATTTTTTAGGCAAATTTTAGAAAAGGATAACACATAAACAAAAAGTCAATGATAAAATTAGTGTGGACCCTTATATGGAATAAGAAATTGACTCGTTAAAAAAGAAAGATGCACATAAATTCTTTTAGTACCATCAAAGGTTGTTGGGAGAGTCGGATTTAAAAAATATTCGCTTACACTTTGTTTGAATGGTTGTTACGTAGTGTTTCATACTGTATTATATTACATTATATTATTTTAATGAATATAATATTCGGATAGACTGTATCGTTCTTCATTGTTATATGATGATTTACGTCAAAAATTTTAATGAAAAAAATATTAAGGTAACAACACAACCGCACCAAATCGATTGTTACATAAAATGAGACATTTTATCGTTATATAACGAAGGATTTAAATGATAATACAAACAATTAAAGCAAACATTGTATTTAAACTACTAATACAATACAACATATAACAACCATCCAAACAAGATGTAATTGAAGAATTTCTTCATATAAATATACGATTTGAGTCAAAGCTATTGGATACTGTCGAATGTAATTTATATGGTGGCCGGCTCCTCACTTGGTTATGTATGGTGGGATAATAAGTGTGTACCATGCACCCCTCGCTCCCTCCCTCTTTCACAAAATTCTCGAATTTAAGGTCTAAAAATGAATTCGACAAAAAATTATATTGTTTACGTATATATAATTAAAATTATTCTTTATGTATATATAGTAGATATCAAATTCTCTCCAAATTTTTAATCATATAATAAAATTTTCTAGCATGAATCTAAATCAGTTACATCAAAAGAGAAGAAGAATTGGTAATGAAAATGAGTCATGTCCTTTAAATCAATTCTTAATAAATAATCAATTTAAATGAAGAGTTCGATTAATTTGGTGTAGTGGGAGACCTTAACTGTAGGTCCCAAACCTTAGGTCCCAAACCTTAACTTCTCCAACGACCCTATTTAATACTTACTCAATAACGTACCACTACAAGAATTATACGAACATTTAATTTAATTAATCAATTTTTAATACTAATAAGCTCTCTCCAAATAAACTTTGTCAACTACAATTAGAAAATAATAATGTACTAAAACTTAATCCTCTCTCTGTTTTTTTTTATATGTCATTCGTACTATAAATTGTTGGTCCATAATAGAGTACTAGTCATTTTATAAAATTAATGTATAAATTACGATACTTTTTCTATCATACACTTGATATTTAATTAGTCTTGAAAATAAATATTTGAGCAACCTAGAAAAATTAATAGTAATTAATGTTCATTGTAATTACTTCATACATTGATTAATTACTCTCACAATTGCATTACCCAATAAAATCTGAGTTTGAAAAAGAAATCTCAACAAACAAATTAAAAATAAAAAATGAATTTATTTATTAGTTATTGAAAAGTTGACTTTAAAAAATCATTAAATAAGGGTAGAACTGTAAACTTACTTAATTTTTTAATGCAAGAGGAATCTAAAAAGGTGACGTATAAAAATGAACGGAGAGCATAATACTTCTGAACTACTCAAAAACCAAATAAAGAAATTGATCAACTCCCTTTGGTTCAAATATTTGTGTCTCTAGCAAACTAAATTTATTTCAGAATATTTGATGTCTAAAACTATTAAGTATATGTTTTCTCAAATTTATCATCTTTGTTCCAATTGGTATATAATTAAGTAAGATGTTTAATCAATGAAGAATTTTCTAAAGATACGTTTGAAAATAATTATTTATATTTTAGTGGGATAAAATTACTATAAATTAATTTTATCGAGTTCAAATATCAGAAGAGTAAGATTATTAGATGACAAATGACAGATTACATGACGTAGATTTATGTTGCAAATAAAAAAAATACGATTATTCTTAAATTCTAGGTAGGATTTATACCTTGTAAGTTGTAAATAAATATCCTAGAGAAAGAGACCTACTTTTTGTTTTGTTTTTATCTTTCTGGCCAAAATTTTAAATTTTATACGGAAGTTCAGTACATACTACATATCATGTGCAAGAAACAAGGGGGAAAACATTGTAGAGTAGTACGGATCCGGCTCTTTTTCATTTTTTTTTTTTTTTTTTTTTCTCAATTTGCTGTTTAGATGTGAGACACATGGCGTAGATAAAAATTAATGACTAAGATTTAATTGATTAAAATAAGATTCTAATTATGATTTAGATAATTAATATTTCATGAGAAAAATAATAATAACATAATCATAAGTCATAACAATATAATGTAATATCTTGTCCATAAATATATTATAAAAACTTTTCTCTTTTCTATTTTTTTTTTCCTACACGAATATTTATCTTCCGTTTGTTTTTAATTTTTTTTTGAGTAAGTGTTAGATAGCAAATTTGAATTTTCTATTTAAAACTAGTTTACATATAATTAATAGCAAAAATAATATCACGGAAAAAAAATTAGAAAAAGAGAAATTATTTTATAATATATTTATGGACAAAAAGAGAAGATAATACTAGAAAGAAAAAATTAGAAAAAGGGAATTTTTTTAATAATATATTTATGGACAAGATAATATATTGCTATGATTGTGTTATTGTCATTTTTCTTATGAAATATTAATTATCTAAATTATAATTAGAATCTTATTTTAATTCAATTAAATCTTAACCGTTAATTTTTACCTATGCCATGGCCCATGTGTCTCACATTCAAACAAGAAATTGGGGAAAATGGAGGGAAGAGAAATGGAGAGGAGTCCGATCCGAGTAATACATAGTTATTTTCTTAAATTTGCTAAAATATATTATTTAAATAGTCAAACTAAGTTATATTCTAATTGAACGAACAACAATAACACACAAATAAAAATCCACAAGTGGGACATGAAAAAAGACAAAATGTACACAAATTATATTAGATACAATATTTCAATTAAATACTTTAAGATCAAATTTGAAAGAAAAAAATTGCAAGTATTTTCATAGTTTAAGAGTTTGGTTATGTATGCATTTGATTTTCAATCAAAGTTCTATACAAAAGTTAATAATCCAAACATAATAATAGAAATTACAAGCATAATAATAGAAGTTAGTAAATGTTTTTTCTTATATTGTTTTCGTGTGTGTTTTAATTCTTGTAAATATTAGGGATAGACCCTATTAGACCACATATAAAATAATAATATAAAAAATTCAAAATTATGATTAACATTAGTCTAATACTTTTGCACGGAAAACGAAATACCAACCCCCACCCAAAGAAATATATGTCCAATTTTATATTGGAATTATTTAAAAGGTATCAAAGAAAAAAATGTTTGTGTTATGGTTTTGAAACCTTTAATTTTCCTTTTAACTTTTCATTAATTAGTTCTAAAGAAGGAAAATAAGCCATTCTTTTTCCTAATTTGACATGGTTTATGCAAAATTGAGTTTAATTTCCATATTTCTTTTTTAATTTTTCCCTTTGGACTTCCTAATTTAATTAAGATAGTGAAAATCATAAACTCTATAAATTAAGCCCTTCAAATCTCTGAGACATTATAATCATTCAAATCTCCTTTCAATAATATTCTCAACAAAATAAATTAACATCTCTTAATCAAATATATTTTTAAGATCATGACTTGTTCAACAAAGTTCTTAACTCTAAAGACTTGTGATGACAAGGAATTTGTACTCGACGAGGCGGTAGCCGTGAGGTCACAAGCAATCAAGAACATGGTGGAAGACGATTGCGTTTCAAACGTCATTCCCTTGCCTAATGTCCATAGCAAAATAATGACCAAAGTGGTTGAATACTACAAGAAACATTCAGAGGAAGGCGTCTCGAAAGACATGTTGATGGATTTTGACAAGAATTTCGTGAAGGTGGATCACTCGACTTTCCATGATCTTATTTTAGCTGCTAATTTTCTTAACGACAAGGAGATGTTGGATGCAATGTGTCAAGAAGTTGCTGATAGAATCAAAGGTAAATCTCCAGAGAAAATACGTGAAGAATTTAACATCAAGAATGATTTTACTCCAGAGCAAGAGGAGGAAATCCGTAAAGAGAATGCTTGGGCTTTTGAATGATTTTATAACACTACTGTTATTTCCGATTTTTTTTATTTGTTTTACCATTAGAACGGTCTAGTTAGCTATATCCTATTTTATTTTATTTTATTTAGTTCTAAATAATAAAAACGTTATGGTCTTGAAACTGAATTCCAGCTATGTTTTGTGTCTACTTTTATAAAAAAAGATATTCATTTTTTTACAATTTTAAAAATAATTTATTATTTTATTGTTAACAATAACTATTTATAAAATTTTAAATTTATTAGTATATTAAAAAAATGACATGGTAAAATTTTCATATTAGTGATTGTCTTTACAAGAGTGTGTCAAGGCAATACGAATAAGTTATAGTGAAATCAAAGATGATTGAGATTCCGTTTATGCTTAATTAAAAGGTCTCAAATTTAAGTCCTAAAAAAAAATCCACCAAAAGCATTGTCCATAAAAATAAGTTCTATAATAAAAGTTTTTTATTTTATCGAGCTTCAATATCGATATCGACTCCGAAACAAAAGAGGAAAAAGATAGCTAGTTATTGAGTTCCTATTCTGATTAATAGAGTCATGTGGGGCAATTTGTCAGAAAAACCAATCATCTTCGATGTGTTGCTTAGTGCCACGTATGAAAAAGAGGGAACAAACCCCATTCAAATTCTCCTACTAATCTTTGTTTTGTTTGGTTTATTCTTAATTTAATTTAATTTAAGTAGGATTGATTAAATTATGATTTTTGTCTCATAATAACGACAAAAAAGTGAAGAATTTTTTTTAAAATATTTTTTTCTACCATGTTTCTGATGAAATGGTTCTATACAATCCTTTGTAATGGAAATAAAAATATTTTGGAAAATTTGATATAGAACTCACAATAATTTTTATTTTAATAATGATTCACAAAATTGGTTTATTTTTTTCGTGAGGATTTATTATATTTTTTACGAAGAAGTGTGATTTTTAGTCACGGTTCTGATATTTATATAAGAGCATGATTTTTTTTCCTTTTCATAAACTCCATTTTTCTAATCGTGTTTAAAAAAAATTCACTTCATTGAGTCAATCACATCATTTATTTATTTTTAGATGTTATCATATAATCCCTCCATTACATATTAATTTAATTTTTGAGTTGTTTCACACCCTTTAAGAAAAGTAGATTAAGACATAAATTGAACATAATTTTTTATTTTTATCCTTATTAATTATTGTCAAATTTACGATTAAAATAACTAAATATAAATTAATCACTAATTCCAATACTAACTAATGAAACGTAAAATTGGAAGAACACTCTAATAATAGTCTTAAAAATGGAATAATTAAATTTATTTAAAAAATAGAAAATACCTTAAAAATTAAATTAATATGTAATGAAGGGAGTATTAAATAGCGTGCAAATCTTTAATGTTAGTACTTAGTAGAGTATGTACTTGCTACCTGTTTTGTTGCCATAAATACAAATTTCACATACACATAATATATTTTAAAAACATTGTGAAGTAAAGCAAACGTTTCTAGTTGATAGATTTTTATAACACTTCAAATCTATATGAGATTTTCAAAATTATTAACTCAAAAATTTGCTATTTTTAACATGAGTAACAAGTACAAGAAAGAAAAAGAATTACTATTAAAAATCTAATTAAAATATGTATTTTTTTATCACATAGCGAAGGAAAAAAGCCAAGAGAAGTTGTGACATGAATAAAATGTGAATTTTTCACCCTAACTTAGAAAAGACGAAAAACCTCACCTAATAAACTGACCTTGAAATTTGATCCAAATTTGTTTTAATTACGATTTTTTAAAGTTAGTAGTAGTATAATTTATGAATCATATGTTTAAAATACAAATGTACAAAGTTGATCAAAATATTTATACATAATTACGTACCTAATCTTCTTTTTTTTAGATAACCAACCTCACTAAGACTTGGTCGTCATGGTAAAAAGATATTTTTGTATTAAACTTTAGAAGAATGATAAGTAAATATCCCTTTCAATACAGTTACAATTAATTAAAATACAAAAAAGTGAAAACATCTTAAATACATATATACATATTTCATTTAAAAATAAAAATTCAAAGAATGATTTAAAAGTAGTTGTAAATGGCATGTCGTAGTCGAAACTCGAAACATAAATTTGTTATGATAAATCCATAAAAAATAATTTTAATACGATGTAATTTTATAACGAAAGTGTTATAGATGATTTCGTGTACATATACCTACATTTGTTATTTTCTGAAATAATACTAAAACTAGTTTGAATCTTCAACACAGGAGGAGTCTATTTTTTGGACTAAACCCAAAATCCCCTCTTCTCTCTGTCACTTTCTCTCTCTTCTTCTTCTTCTCTCTCTCCTACATTGTACATTGCGATCTCTGCAACTCCCCAGCTATTTTCGTCTTCTCTGTGTAGCTTGACTATCTGGGTCTGCGTCTGTTTCCTCTTTGGTGTTTTGTTGACTTCAGGTGACTCTTTTTTCTCATTGTATTTATCATCAAAGAGGAAATGTATTTTCCACTCAACCCTTTTGTTTTTTGCTTGAGTTTTTGGTTTGTTTAGAATCAGTTCATGAATTGGTTAACAAGTATGGTGGATTTTGGTTTGTCGGTGAATTTACTGTGTTTGTTATGTTAATGCGGTTGATTAGCTGCAGCTTAGCTGAAATTTAATGTGATTTTCGTCTTTTTTCTCTTCATTTCTTCTTAATTTTTGATTTACCGTTTTATGGGGAAGGAGGGGATTTTGGGAGCCAAATTGGGGTTTCATCGTTTCAATTTTGATATCTTGTTTTTGGGTTGGTCAACTTAAATTAGTTTGTGATTTGGGTAAGAAGCTAAATCTGCGGTGATTTGAGTTTCTTGTGTAGATATGCTTCTGGTGGGGCTTTCCCCCAATTTACCTAAGTTGACTAAAATGTCGTTCAAATTTTTTGTGAGTAATTGGATGGGTCTTAAACAATTAATACATCCATGGTATTTGTCTAGGAGGGATGTTTTTTTGTTGAATCATAGTGTCGCATTCTGCTGAGATTGATTTGTGCTTTCGAGGTTAATGTATCATCAAGGAGTTTTTGCTCGAATTTTTCAACCTTTGAGCTGTGTGCGTTGCCTGTGGATTTCTTGTTTGAACATGTGTATTGTCTAATTTATGAGAATCATTTTTTTCGATTGACAGTTCAAACTTCACGGTGTTGAAGGGAGGCTGATCCCCTATCCAGCTGAGCAGGATATTGTGCATGAGGGTGCCCTTTAATTGTCCTGGTGAAAGAAATTGATAAGAATATTTTTTTGAACTATAATGTGGGTGTATGATTGATTTGTTGGGAGGAAAAGAATGGCACGAGGTAGCAGCAAAAGGGCAAAGATCCAATGGAGCAATCTCTATACATTTGGTTGCTATCGTCCACGAACTGATGAGGAAGAGGGCCCCCATCGGCTAGGGGCTGGGTTTTCTAGAGTAGTTCATTGCAACCAGTCCCATCTCCATGAAAAGAAACCTTTTAAGTACCGCACAAACTACATATCTACCACTAAGTATAATTTCATCACATTTCTACCCAAGGCTACATTTGAGCAATTCAGACGTGTTGCTAACTTGTATTTCCTCCTTGCTGCAATTTTGTCAGCCACAACAAATCTTTCTCCATTCTCATCTGTCAGTATGATAGCTCCTTTGGTCTTTGTTGTTGGGTTGAGCATGGCGAAGGAGGCATTGGAAGACTCGCGGCGGTTCATACAAGATATGAAGGTCAATCTGCGAAAAGCTCGTCTACGTAAGGAAGGTGGTGTGTTTGGTCTAAGGCCATGGATGAAGATTCGTGTCGGAGACATTGTGAAGGTGGAAAAGGACCAATTTTTTCCCGCTGATTTACTTCTTCTATCATCGAGTTATCAAGATGGAATTTGTTATGTGGAAACTATGAACTTGGATGGGGAGACAAACTTGAAGGTAAAAAGAGCTTTGGAGGTTACCCTACCATTGGATGATAATGAGGCTTTCAAGGAATTCAGGGCTACCATAAAATGTGAAGATCCCAATCCTAACCTTTACACTTTTGTGGGGAACCTTGAATATGATCTTCAAATTTATCCTCTTGATCCCACTCAGATTCTCCTCAGGGATTCAAAGCTCAGGAATACGGCATATATCTATGGAGTTGTTATATTTACTGGTCATGACAGCAAAGTTATGCAAAATTCTACAGAATCTCCCTCAAAAAGGAGTAGGATCGAACTTCAGATGGACAAGATAATTTACGTCCTCTTCACCCTCCTTGTCGTGATATCATTTATCAGTTCCATCGGCTTTGCCGTAAAAACAAGATTGAACATGCCAAGCTGGTGGTATATGCAGCCTATGGACAAGAACAATAACACAACTGATCCAAACAGGCCTGAGTTGTCAGCCATTTTCCATCTGATCACTGCACTAATATTATATGGCTATTTGATTCCTATTTCCCTCTATGTTTCTATTGAAGTAGTGAAGGTCCTACAGGCATTGTTCATAAACCAAGATATTAATATGTATGATGACGAGACAGGAACTCCTGCTCAAGCACGAACGTCAAACTTAAATGAGGAGTTGGGGCAGGTTGATACCATCCTCTCAGATAAAACTGGCACTTTGACATGCAACCAAATGGACTTCCTAAAATGCTCCATTGCTGGTAGTGCATATGGGACACGGGCCAGTGATGTAGAACTTGCAGCTGCAAAGCAGATGGCAGAGGACCTTGGTGGGCAAGACCCTGACATTTCACGGAGACGGTCATCAGAAATTGAACTAGAGAGGGTCGTCACTTCTAAAGATGAGATCAGGCCTGCAATAAAGGGGTTCAGCTTTGAGGATAACCGACTTATGAAGGGAAATTGGATGAAGGAACCAAATGCAGATGTCATCTTGCTATTCTTTAGGATACTCTCACTTTGTCATACTGCTATTCCTGAGTTAAATGAGGAGACTGGCAGCTACAATTTCGAAGCAGAGTCTCCTGATGAAGCAGCATTTCTTGTTGCAGCTAGGGAATTTGGCTTTGAGTTCTGTAAAAGAACTCAATCAAGAGTTTATATACGTGAGAAGTATCCTTCTTTTCAAGAGCCCACTGAAAGGTGAGACAAGGCCTCAAATTTTCCCAATTTTTTTCAAGAGCTGCATTACCTTTGTAGTATATTATCAACTTACTCTTGATCTTTTAACTCTAGGGAATTCAAAGTTCTCAATCTATTGGACTTCACCAGCAAGCGGAAGAGAATGTCTGTTATCATTCGAGATGAGAGCGGCCAGATTCTTCTATTGTGTAAAGGAGCAGACAGGTCTTTCTTTAGACATTTTCTAAAACTAGTCTCTATTATGTATATATAGTCCTGTATTCCTTGAAGTTGTCTATTAAAGAGGTTATTATGCTTTTAAAGATGCTGCTAACATGCCTGTAAATTCCACTCCATTTTTCTAGTTATTACTCTCCATTTCCACCTCCCTCTCTCACCCCTTGTGCTGGGTGATTTTCTTCTAAATTTTTTGTTCCCGAAATTTTTATTTCCTAGTCCACCTTTTTCTTTTATCGGAGATGGAACCGGGGTTTGCTAAGTTTTGGGATTGCTGAATGCATGAAAAGGAATTTCTAAGTTATGATTATCTCTTGACTGGCTAATTGTTTAGTCACAGATGTGGCCTTCGGCGAGCTTTCTGATGTAAATTTTTAGATGATATACTGTTTTTTGAATATGCAGCATCATCTATGAGAGATTAGCTAAGAATGGAAGGAGATTTGAGGAGGCTACCACAAAGCATTTGAATGAATATGGTGAAGCAGGGTTACGTACTCTCGTGCTTGCCTACAAAAAGCTGGATGAGACAGAGTACTCTGCGTGGAATGAAGAATTTACTAATGCCAAAGCTTCAATCAGTGGTGATAGAGATGCCATGCTTGAACGTCTATCTGATATGATGGAAAAGGAATTGATCCTTATTGGTGCTACAGCTGTTGAGGATAAACTACAGAAGGGAGTATGTACATTATGTTACTCAAGAATCCAAACTAAATTTTCTAGTAGTATCCCTTTTTGACTATTCCACATCTGTCCCTTTTCATCAGGTTCCTCAGTGTATTGATAAACTGGCGCAAGCTGGTCTCAAGATCTGGGTTCTGACAGGTGACAAGATGGAAACAGCCATCAACATAGGGTCTGTCTCTTATTCATAGATATATCTTCTACCATCTCATTCATACTTGTTTAGTCATTGGATTTAAGCTGGTAAAATAACACTCCTGTTTCCACGCAGGTACGCATGTAGTCTACTTCGGCATGGGATGAGACAAATATGCATAACGGCGATGAATGCAGACTCAGTGGAAAGAAGCTCTGAACAGGTAGGTTACTATAAAACAAGTTTTTTGATTTGTTACTTGTATTATTATTCATGCCGTCTCAATTGCTCTCTTTCACTAATCAGGCTATAAGGGAGAACATTTTGATGCAAATCACAAATGCTTCTCAAATGATCAAGCTTGAAAAGGACCCACATGCTGCATTTGCCTTAATTATTGATGGGAAAACTCTTACATATGCTTTGGCGTATGATATGAAACATCATTTTTTGAATTTAGCAGTCAGCTGTGCATCTGTCATTTGCTGTCGTGTCTCTCCTAAGCAGAAGGCCTTGGTAAGCTATGTGAAATCCATCAACCTTTTCTAGTCTAACCCAATTGTTCATTCATGAAATTGGTCATATTTACATTAATTTGTATTCGATTTGGTCGCAGGTTACTAGATTAGTAAAGGAAGGAACTGGAAAAACCACATTAGCAATTGGTGATGGTGCAAATGATGTTGGGATGATCCAAGAAGCAGACATTGGAGTTGGCATTAGCGGTGCAGAAGGAATGCAGGTTGGTGATACATCTAGCTGGCGTTTTGGTGTTCTTAATATACTAAAAGAATTTTTACATTTTCCTTCGGACAATAACTTTTTCAATACTGCATTTTAGAAATTTGTCAGGGAAATACGGTCAAAGGGGTGCAACACATGACATTAGAGTTTACAGACTGACTTGAAACAATATGAACTTTTAAATACCGCGAACCCAAGATAACCAGATTCAACTTCCTTGTGCAATTTTGTTCAATTTTACAATTTCTTTTGGGACTAAGACTATAATGCATTTGTATTTTATTTTATTTTTTGGAATTTGTGTATGTGACTAGAGCTTATAGCTGACTGTTTGATAATGTCACAAGACCACTTAAAACCTAAGCAGCAACTAAACCTCAGGCCTAATTAGGCAAAACTGATTTTTCTAGAGACTTCGGGAAACCACTACTCTTCCCATTGATTTGTAGAAAAATAGTTGTGCAGAACTGTTTACCCGTTTAAATCTTGCCAGAATGATCTGACATATACCAATTTGATATCACATTTTAAATGCTTCCAAAAGTTTGAGGACATTGAAATGTGATTTGATGACTGTTTCTTGGCCACAATCTCTCCACTGTCCGATCCATCTTATCAAAGTTGATAAATTATTTAGTGCGGGCACGGACACCTTTGATATTGACAAGAAAATAAAGTTGACCAGCGACTCAGCAAATTGCATCTGTGTTTTTGAGTAAATATGACCAACTTAAGAACTACCAACTTAAAATAATCTGGAATATCTTCTCTAATTTCGTAATATCGCCCTAAATCCATCGGCTCAAGTAAAGCATTGCTTTTGTTCTTGGAGGCTGTAAGTCGGCTTACTTGATTATTAGCTTCTTGCAGGCTGTGATGGCTAGTGACTTTGCTATTGCACAGTTTCGGTTCTTGGAGAGACTTCTTGTTGTACACGGGCATTGGTGCTACAAACGAATTGCTCAGATGGTAATTCCTCTTGATCTGTTTTATTTTATGATAGAAAATCGTCATGTTTCGGCTCATGTATGCTTGTGATGTTTCATCTAACTTACTGTGTTTTCTTCATGCAGATATGCTATTTCTTCTACAAAAATATAGCTTTTGGTCTCACACTCTTTTACTTCGAGGCTTTTGCGGGCTTTTCGGGCCAGTCTGTCTATGATGATTCATACATGATTCTGTTCAATGTGATTCTTACCTCACTGCCCGTGATCGCGCTTGGAGTATTCGAGCAGGATGTGCCTTCTGAAGTGTGCTTACAGGTGAGTCTACTCAATACCTTTTCTTGGAGTTCCTAAAAGATAAGTTTGTAGAGTAACCTCATTGAATAATAGTAATTTAAACTGTAATGACGTATGCAGTTTCCAGCACTGTACCAGCAAGGGCCCAAAAATTTGTTCTTTGACTGGTATAGAATATTCGGTTGGCTTGGCAACGGTGTCTACACCTCTCTCATTGTTTTCTTCCTCAACATTATCATCTTCTATGATCAAGCCTTCCAGGCTGAAGGCCAGACTGCCGACCTGACTGCTATGGGCACTACGATGTTCACCTGCATTGTCTGGGCTGTCAACTGTCAGATTGCACTCACAATGAGTCATTTCACATGGATACAACATATTCTCATCTGGGGAAGTATTGCTAGTTGGTACCTGTTTCTTTTGATCTATGGTATGATAGCGCCAGATTATTCTAAATATGCCTTCAGAATCCTTGTGGAAGCTCTAGCTCCTGCTCCAGTCTATTGGTGTACCACCCTTTTAGTAATTGTTGTCTGCACCCTTCCCTACCTTGCGCACATATCTTACCAAAGGTCATTCAATCCGATGGATCATCACATTATTCAAGAAATCATATATTACAAGAAAGACGTTAAAGATCATCATATGTGGAAGAGAGAACGGTCTAAAGCAAGACAGAGTACGAACATCGGGTTCACAGCAAGAGTAGATGCAAAAATTAGACAGTTGAGAGGGAGGCTGCACAAAAAGTATACCTCAATGGGTTCCCAAATTGAATTAACACAACCATAGCTGTGCATTACTGATTTTTCCTTTCTTTAGGGATTCTCTCCCTTTTTTATCACAAAAGAATGTAGGGTTTTTGCCATTTGCAATTCTTTTGCTGGCCCTTTTTTTTGACTTGTTTTTGTAAAATTATTTGTCTAGTGTAGGTCATTCGTTTGTTCCAAAGTTAGTGTGCTCACTGTATTGTACAATACTCATATGATTCAAGTACAGCTTGGGGAAGTAGCCAAATACATCATAGTCTTTTATTGTTCTCAAAACTGTTTGCTTTGTATATACTCTTATTCACACAACTTATGGATATTGATAATGATACACCTTGAAAATACTATATTATAGATCATATTTCATTTCTTTCTTATTTTTATTTGGACCAACCTTATTCTTGGTTTCTTTAATTATTGTGATCATAACAATAATGCTTCTTCTTTTTAGGTCTACCAAACATACTGTGTATATAATCAATCAGCTCCTAACCTATATCTTAGATAATTAGTTGAGCTTACCTCATTGACTAAAGCTTGCAAGTGTGATTGTGACCTTTAATTCGGTCGCATATAACATTTATGTCTTCTAACTTTGGGTGTGTACAAGTAAAATTGAACAACTAAAAACGCATATCATATATAGCTCTGCATTCTACGTATAATATGACAATCTCGAATTTGTACTTAGCTAATCCAAATACCACCATTATAAAATAAAGGGAAAAAAGATAAATATACCCCGAACTATCGTAAATGGTATGTAGATACCCTCCGTCATACTTTTGGGACATTCCTCTGCTGCCAAAAACTAGAGCATATATGCGCTTCACTCTAACGGAAGACTAAATAGGGATACGTGACACAATCTTATCCATCGATCCGATATTTAATAAATGTCGGATCGGTGGATTAGATTATGACACGTGTATATCCGTTAGTATAAAGGGTGAATATGTTCTAATTTTTGGACGATATCCAAAAATATAAAAGAGAGTATCTATATACCATTTACGATAGTTCGAAAAAAACAAAAAGATGGCCATACCAATAGCCATATTTTTTGGAAGTTTCTGATTGGAATACGTATGGGCCGACTATGAAATACACTGTATATTCATTCAGTTCCCTCTGACAAACGTCCAAACAACTCTCATTCAAATATACCTACAACACTACGTACGACGTCGTATCATTGGGGATCGTGGGGGTGGGTGGGGACAAGAAGATATTACGAAAGCAAAATGACAGAAAAAAACGTATATAGTATATATATATATATATAATTAATAATAATAGAAGGAAGAAATTGGGGTAAAGAGATAGAATCAGGGCCAAATTATTCAAAATGGGATGATAATAAAGCATATAGTTGAAGCTGATGCTGCTTCATTTTGCACCTTCTTGAGGCCAAACTCATGAAGGAACAAAACCCCAAAAAAATAATAATTCAAAAAGCTGAAATTTTGATGTTTTTTTGATTCATTTTCATTCTATGTTGGATTGAATTTTTGAGGATTTGTGGGGTGAAGTTTTTTTTCTCCTTAATTTGTAGTCTCCGATGGAGCCTCGTGTTGGTAATAAGTTCCGGCTTGGCCGGAAAATTGGTAGCGGTTCTTTTGGGGAGATCTACCTCGGTATTTGAACCCTTCATGCTTTTTTTTCTTTCAGGTTTTATTTTTATTTTTTGGGGTTAATTTAATTGGTGATTTGTTTATATGTTCTTCAAGGTGGTAATGTTCAAACTAATGAAGAGGTTGCTATCAAGCTGGTAAGTTGATTTTTTTTTTTTTGGTCTAAACTTGTTGTAGGAGTATTGTTATGTTTTTTAATTGCTAAAGCATATGGTTTTGCTATGAAAAAACTTGAGAATTTGTCATTGTTTTGATGATGGATGGATTTTGGTTAGCAAATAATTTTTTTTTTATACGGATGTGTGATCCGTGTGTTTAGTTGCTAATTGTTATTAAGGTGGAAGGGGGAGATTAAGAACAACTAGATAGATACCTAGTTAAGTGAGGTTTGGGGAGGGTAGGATGTATGCAGTCCTTATCCCTATCTTTTGCGGGGAGAGGATTAAGCTTAATCTTGTAAAGAGAACATGTTTAGTTATATTTTATCATGCCTTCTCCGGTGCAAGTGTGGTCCTTTTCATGGTGAGGCACTTGTAGCTGTCTTTTGATGAAGGTCATAGTAACATTGGAATTCAGGATCTTTGGTTGTTCTAATACCATGTTAATATGAGGATGCAACACTAAACTTAAGATAATAGGTGGAGTCATCCAAAACCGTCATAAACACCCCTGCATGTTGAAGACATAACTAAGCAAATAAACTTGTGCCCGCCCTCTGATTGCTTAGATTCTTAGATTGAAAGGGCTCTCACACTTAATAGGGTTTTGACCACTTGGTCATTTGGTCTTATGATCACAGTTTGGTTGAATGCTCTGTGTTTCAGGATGTTTTGTGAAGTTATGAAATAACAACCAAGTTAGAGGAAATGTATAAATTTGTGAAGAATTAATGTCTTAACTTTTGTTACCTAGCCTACAATTTGAAACTCCAAGTGGTGAATTTGCATTAACTAAGCAAATTCTTTTGAAGATATTGCAACAGTTTCACTGCTTACATTTGTCTTTCTGGAATTTTTGAAAACTTGATATCTATTTTAAACTGAAGTTTTTTCCGTCTTGCTGATACTCATGACATTATTGTACTTCTGCAAATGCTTAGTCATTCGTGAACTTTCCTTCAATTGCGTCATAGATGATTTTTTTTTTAGTTTGCAAGATTAAGTTGCTGATTTTCTTATTTCTTCTACTCAGGAAAATGTGAAAACAAAGCATCCTCAACTATTGTACGAAGCAAAGCTGTATAAAATACTACAAGGAGGAAGTAATTTCTCATCTTCATGTTGCCTGTTCTTCCTTCATTTACTACTCAATGCTTATTAGTTGGATTTCTCTTTTTATATTGGTAGCTGGAGTCCCCAATTTAAAATGGTTTGGAGTTGAAGGAGATTACAATGTCCTTGTGATGGATTTACTGGGACCTAGTCTTGAAGATCTTTTCAACTTCTGCAGTAGGAAGATGTCCTTGAAGACCGTTCTCATGCTTGCAGATCAGATGGTGTGTGATGTTTTGTACCACTTATTTATTCCAATAACAATTTAAAAACCTCTTCTCACCCTTATCAATTTTCAGATCAATCGGGTTGAGTTTGTTCATGCCAAATCTTTTCTTCATCGAGATATAAAACCTGACAACTTTCTTATGGGATTAGGAAGACGTGCAAATCAGGTATTGGGATTAAAGCTCTTACTTTGCTGCTAAATTCACCTATTGCAGGCATGGTATCTTCATAACCACGATTAATTAATATAGGTCTATGTTATTGATTTTGGGCTGGCTAAGAAGTACAGAGACTCATCAACTCATCAGCATATTCCGTATAGGTCAGCTCCCATGAAGCACTATGAGGTTGATATCTGTTTTATTTAAGAAGATGAAGTACTCGAAATATGGGTATTCATGCATATGAGATGCCTATATGAGCTTTGTGTGGTGGTCTGTTTGCTCTTTCGCTATAGAGCAATAGAAAAGAGTGAATTCTTTCAGTTTGCATAATTTTTAAACTCCTATGAACCTATCCCCTCACTTTTTTTAATAATTGTGGACTTGTGGTGTCTGGGCAAAGCTTGCACACACCGAGTAATTCCATAGGGTACTTTCTACCTCCCACCAGCACAGAGAACCAGGTAACTCTGTCCACAAGACTTGGACAAATGAGAAGAAATTACCTAGTGTTTTGATCATGTAGTTCCAAAGCATGTGTCAGTATAGGTGCTTCCTTATTTTGTGTGTGTGTGTGGGGGGGGGGGGGGGTTGTTGTTTATTTATTAAAAGGATATAATAAGAGTAGA
>JAJOOO010020481.1:0-27151 GCA_029582685.1 Solanum piurae
AAGGAAAAGATAAGGATATCAACAACCTTACTACTCACTCATCATCCCCCACTTAGGGTAAACCCATCTAAGAGCACATTAAAGTACCCAAGAGAACTATCACTTACCAATTAAGCACAATGTCCCCCTCTTGGGATTAAGTTATGCAAACTCCCTTAATCACTACCTTTGGTGTAACTTTCCGCTCTTAGGGAAAGCCTACACAAGAACTTCGATTCCCACAAGGACAACCATGAAGCATCACTCATAAAAAAGGTAACTTTCAACTCACACTAGTTACCACATTCCTTTGAAACTCCTCAAATCTACACCATGACTTTCTACTATCATTACCTATCACCATAAATCAACTCATCATCCTAAAAAGGATTTCATTCTTACCATGACGACTCTTATCATACGAGAACTACACCACCATACAATATTTTCAATGCAATGCTTCCAACCTCATAGGTCACACATAGCCATGATTGGCATCACAATACAATTTCCAAATCTACCTTCATATATACTCATATAGTCACCACATCATAATAAGCATTAAAACTCACCTGTTCTCCCCTCGATCCTTGCAACATCATCCCTTCCAAGTAATCACATCTAGAAGACCACCGGACAAGGGAAAATAAGAGAGAGAGATCATATGGAGTTAAGCTCTACGGCACAACAAAAAAGTAATGAAGAAAGTGAAACTTCTATCGTCTTATAGCCTCTCGCTCATAGATGTGTCATCGGTAATCAAGTTCGTGACCCAGAGGTGTTCCCGCGACGCGGAGCCACTCCCTTCAAGCACAACTTCCAAGCTGCCTTGGCAGCTTGTTTGGCCAAGGGTTGGGGTCCTCCTCGGGGACCTTTAGGGTGGTCCCGGGGAGTCGTACCCAAACGTTTTGACCTTAAAAACATTTATTACGACACTAGGTTCACCTCCACTGATTTTAGATTCCAAACAACACATAAAAACATGTATAACGTACTAGAACACACCAACACGTAAAAGACTAGTTTCTGAACGTCTTGGTCGTCCCTCGACGTTTGACTTCCAAACTCTTTATAACTGACTTAAAAGGCTATTCTTCATTATTTTAACAAGTTATTAATGCATAAAACCCATGTGAGGATCTATTTTATCCTACTTCATTTTGCGGGGTGTTACAGAGTTGAGCCAGGACAATGGTTTACTTGGGTCCATCAATGGTTCTCGAGCGCTGGCCATGCCTAGGGTGTAGGCTTGGGGCATGACAAATTTAGGGTTAAGAATCGTTACCCAAATGTTTTTCCTCGAGAAACTTGTTTAAATCGCCAACCCAAAGCTCCCAAAACTAATAAAAAGGTGAAATGGGGCTTAAACCCCGAAATGGCAGCAAAAACCCTCTCAGGTGTCGCTTAAGCAAACCCTGCAAAAGCTGGGGGTCTCGATTTTACGAACCAGGTACTGCTTAAGCGACTATCGCTTAAAAGACACCCGCCAAAAAGTTCAGTATCGCTTTTGCGAACTAGGTTCCGTTTAAGCAACCATCGCTAAAGCAAACCAGGTCCCGCTCAAACGAAAATTTCAACACCAGAAAAATCAGCCAACACTCAAAACATAGAAAGGACCCTCAGAATTCGTTCAGAACTCCGTGCACACAAACTACATATTCAAATCAGTTATACTTGACATTCCAGACATAATTGAATCGTCAAAACATGAATCCGAGGTCTTTTTTACCCAAAATCCGTGAAAACCACAAGAAACTAAATCATTCCTTAAAAGGCTAAAACAAGCTTGGGACCTCTCAAAAATCAACCAAGATCTCACCTAGGCCTAAAATCATCTCTCGAATCCAACAAAACTCTCAGAATTCTGATCCGAGCATCTAAACCCTGAATGTTAACCAAAGCCACAATTTCACAACTTATTACCTCATATCCTCAAAAAGACTCAAATCTCAAACCGACAACGCTCACGAATTTGATTTCACATTTCAGGACTGATGGAATCGACATAATTCCATTTCGACACTCAAAACTCCAAAAGACACTGGAAACCATTTTCTTAACAACTTAGCCTTTCATACTCAAAACTTTCAAATTCTCAACTTCTAACTCAAAGTTCAAAGAATAATTTTTTAAACTCAATCAAAGAAGACTTGGGATCACTACTGGGAGGGAAAATTATAAATTCAGGAAACTTTCAAAAAATGACCGACAGGGTCATTACACATACCTTGATGCTAGAAGCCCAAAAAAAATGGAGGATTGAAGACTTGGTTGAAACCCTAACTCTTCTTCTTCCTTAACCTTGAGAGAATAGGGGGATGTTGAAATGGGTACATTGGGGGTTTAAAATGTTTATATAGGGCTTAGGGTAGAAGTTAAAATGGCGTAGTATTGGGTTAAAACAATTAGGAAAAGACTCAAAAGCCCTCTAAAAATAATGGTCGAGCCTCACCTACGATTTGGACCCTACTGCTATAGGTGTTTCTATGGACCATACTGGTCAACTGTAGATATGTTTAGAAACTATTAGTTGGACCAACTTTTGATGGAACCCATGTACATCTCGTAGGTCTTCTTACGGTCTGTACATGCCAATTGTAGAAACAAACTTTACCCCTTAAAATTCCACTTAGTCTGGGACTCACCTACGAGACCTACCTACGACTCATACCATGGTTGATAGACCATCCTGGTGAACCGTAAAAAGGGTACTAGGACTTGATTTTTGTAAAATTGTTTTCCCACTTCCTACAATTGCCATCTAGGGCATGTAGAAGCTTTTACGCGCCGTAGATGGGACCCGACCAGACTTTAGTTCAAAATTTTATTTTCCTCCTTTTTCCATGTTTCGAGGTGTTACATAAATGTAGGTCGATTTGATCTGAATACATATGTATTCACATAAATAAGCTTTTCAATTAACGAAAACTTAAGTTATTCTTAAAAGGCAAAAAAGTATAACATTATTACATATGGAATCTATTCTCATTTTTCTTTGATGTTTAATAGTTGTCTATGATAAATGTAGTTTGATCTGATCCGAAGAGTTGTGACTTTTCTGAAAGGTTGTGACTTTTCGAAGGGTTGTTACATTTTGGAAAAGGTTGTGACTTTTCCAAAAGGTTGGGACTTTAATTTTCCAAAGGGTTATGGCAATTTTGATAAAGCACAACAAGAACATGTTCATACTACCATTTGTTGTCTATAAATAGAGGGTTTCCTCTCATTTTTTGAATAACGAATTTTTAGAACCTCTTCTTATTCCTCTACACATAGAATTTTTAGTGTACCTTACTCCCATTGAGTGGTTCGTTGACATTGTGATTTAAGGTACCAATAAACTGGTGAGTACGATCATTTTATCTTGAGAGGATATAATCCATTAACCTTGGATACTTGAGGGGAAATGTTTTCTTTAGGACATGTTGTGCACTCATGAGGCTTGATTTTCTTGTTTTCAATATTGTTTCTGGTTTGTTGGAGATTACATTTTCTTTACTGGTTTTAACTTTCTAGTTTTGAAAAATACATTTAAAATGTTTTACATTGAGGTTAAAAAAATGGCTATAACAAATGTAGGTTGATTTGATCCGACTACATATGTATTCACATAAATAAGCTTTTTAATTAATAAGAGCTTAAGTTATTCTTAAAAGGCAAAAAAGTATAACATTATCACATACTTAATCTATTCTCATTTACTTTGATGTTTTATACTTTTTATGACCCTTATAATGCACGAATTTGAATTAATCAATATTCAACGAGACTATAAAAAATGAAAACGGACAATAAACAAAATAAATTGTAAAATACAATTGAAAGATATTCCGGATATATTAACTTTCAACTTCCTGTGTACTTTATGTACTCCAGATAGGTCAGCTAGTCAAATGTCCATCCTATATCATATTCCTTAACAATATATTTCACTTCCTTTCTCAAATTTATAAGAACTTCTAAAATCGTTGATGATTTAAAAATTTCACATAAATCATTTGTCATATTAAATTATATATTAAGTTTAGAATATAGTTGATAGATCATAACTAAATAATAAAATCGTATATAAAAGTAAATCTATTTTATTCATTAGTTTGAAGTGAATACACTCAAAGTTATTTTTTTTCATGAAAACGTTTATCAATCAAGTTACAATTATAGTTAAAATAACTAGTTTGTATGTTATTTAGTTTTTTCCCCTAAAAGAATTGCTAGTCAAACTTCAATTACTCTGATCCTATCCCATCTAATCCAACCCACCAAACACTACTTGAAGGAAAATACTAATTAATTCCTGATATTTTAACAACTTGATAATCAATAACTCCCTATTAACTTGGTCACTCCCACCTGTCTATCCCTATCCCCACTATATATATCCCACTCTCCCTACAACTCTTTATTAATTAAACCCAAAACCCCACTCTCCATTTCTTATATCTCATATATTAATTTTATTCAGCAGAAACAATGAAGAAAATGGGTCAGATCAAGCGTCGATGGAATCCTGGAGAGGACGAACTATTGCAGAAGCTAGTAGAGGAACATGGAGCAGAGAACTGGTAGCTTATCAAGCAATCAATTCCTAGTCTATCTGGAAAATCATGTAGGGAGCGTTGGGTTAATCATTTTAGTCCTCAAGTGGATCATCGACCTTTTACTTCAGAAGAAGATGAACCAATTTTAAAGCTCATGAAAAATTCGGTAACCAATGGGCTATGATAGCATCTTTGTTACCGGGTCGAACCAATGACTTGATAAAAAAAATCATTGGAATTCCACCTTTAAACAAAAGTGTACTTTCATGTCAGAAGATTTGACATTCCAAAAGCCTCAACTGCCATTGAAGAGATCGTTCAATATCGGGCCAGGTATATATTCAGAAAGTCCATATGAATCTCATTTGAGCAATTTAGATTTTTCTAGGTTTCCTCAGTTGTGTCTTTATCAGCCTATTGTCCCACCCTATCATAATTTTCCTCTTTTTACAATCTCACTAGTAATGCCCGATCCATTAATATCTCTGAGTCCATATAGATCTTATTTTCTCCATACTTGTAAGACCAAAATTATCATTCTGGCTTTTTAAAATTTGGGGCTTAAAATTTGATGGAGTGGGTTCAGATGCTAATACATGTGTCAGTTCAGCTACTTTCTCGATTCGGTTTATCGGATTAAAATTTTTGCTAGATTTGAATCCGGGTGTAAAGAGAGACTTCAAGATGTTGATTGATCAGGCAATACTAGTGAAATTGATGAAAGAGGCATAATTTCACCTAGTGGGGTAATGGACGAATTAAGACTCAACTGAGGTAAGTTAGATAAATCCAAATTGCTCAGATTAGATCTATATGGACTCACCATTGTTAATGAATTAGGAATTACTCGTGAAACTGATTAAAGAGGCAAAATTTCACCTAGTGGGGGCAATGGGACAAGATGTGATACGAAAAAAAGTTAAAATTATGTATCATAGTTTGAGAATGAAAGGGATTCAAAAACACATAAGCAACCATGGATACTTTTGTTAACAACATTGGCGTTAGAAAAAATTGAGTAAATATTGAATAAGGAGGAGGAAAAATGGAGAGATCATAGTTATTATTTTCTTTAAACTTTAATTGAGGTTTTTATTGTATCTCATTAGATTATTCTAGGAATGTTGGATAAAAAGAGAGCAAATTCTATATTCCTAAGAAGTGTACGGAAGGCCCAATCACCCCCACCCACCCCAAAAAATTTAGAAAGAAATTAGAATTGATGAATTTTCAAATAACTTTTTCGATGAAATCGGTCATTTTTATATTATTTGAAGTGTTGTTACTAATATAGGTTTTTATTTGGTCCTTTTATATTTAAATTTAACCATTGAGATAATAATCTATGGTATTCGATTAACTAATTGTTATTTGAGGTGGTATCAAAAAGAAAATTAATCGATGGTTTGTTAAATTAATAGATGGTATGTTTTTTAGTTTTCTAGAGTAATAAATTGATGATACTTTTTTTTTATCTAGAAATAATCTAATATTATATCTTCACCATTACTTTAGCATTAAAAAATGACCTACAATCAGACACCAGTGTTAATACCCAATTAAGTTGATTTAACTATATAAGACAAACTGAAATATATCAGATGACTTATTTTAGTAAATAATTAAAAAGAAAATAAAGATTAGTTATAACACAAAAGGAAGTCAAGTTAGTAGCTAACTAAAACTAATGGTGGAAAGACTTATATTAATAAAAATATTTTAAATGACAATATATATTTATTCTTTGTCTTTCCTGTGACTCAGTTGTCAAGTTCTATCTCATTTATAGATCAATTGATGAAATCAAATGTGCAAGCATTACATTCTTAAAGTGTTGTTAACGATTCAATAGTAGACAAGTGAGTGAGGCTTACTTTTTTGGGATGTTCTACTTGATTCTGAAAGGCGTATAGTTAATTTTATGGAGCGTTGGTCGATCCAAAATGGACTACACATTTTTTAACGAAGTCATGTATTTTGATTCCATGTATCAACAAAAAATATCATATTATTTATGCATCGTTTATTGGAATAAATCATCAATGACATAATATATTTTTTATTGTGCTTTTTTAGTTGAATGATATTTTTAAAGTCAACGGAAAAAGTAGTTTTTCATATACTATAACTTACAAAGCTCGAGCATTGAAAATTGCCATAAGAACAATAGTATCGAGCATATGACATAATCGATTGTGTCAGTGTCATAATGCCCCATCTCATTTGAGTTCAATTGAAAATAACAAAGGTTCTTTAAAAAAATTTAACAAATGCAATGTCTGTATGTAATTCTATTATTGAATGTCAAGAAATATGAAAGATTATGCTTACAACGTACAATGTAGAAGAACATGATTAGTTGAATTTTATAATATTTGACACATTTGGTTAATAATTTTTAATAATCGTGTGTTTAGTTCTAGATGAAAAGTTACATCTCGAAGTACCAATCACGTTCTAAATGGATTTAGATATTCAAGCACTTAATTACATATTTATATGATTCATTATGAGAAAAATGTATTTACTAAGTAGTAGTTGAATGAAGAACAGAATGACTTCAAGTGTAATTAATAAGGTAAGCCTATTTTTTTCTTGGTTACATATAGTTCAACTTTAACATAATTTTTTTTTTGCAATCTATACTTGAAAAAAGTTTTTCAAAGAAGCTAGGGCATGTTCTAATGTTCTATTCAGACACAAGTATGTTGTGCTGGTCAAGTATCTAAATATGAAATAAGAATGCATAGTTTCAGGAAGACCTGGTTCGATGAGTTCAATCCCGTAAATACTACATGTAACATGTAGTTGCAAAAAAGTTATATGAATATATGGATATCGTATGTGCACATTATCTACTGATATTTTCTTCCAATATATATGAAGCATGTGAAATTCTTGAGGAATACATATTTAATTAAGAGATGAACAAAACAATTTAGAAAAAGAATAAGAAAACTGTCAAGTAAAAGTTGTGTTATCGATGAAATTTTAGAATCTAAGATTGTTTATACAAATAGTGTGATGCAAATCTGTTACAGTCTTAATGATCTTAGCAAATGAAATATAGAGTGTCATGAAATATTCTAAAGAAATCTCCAAAATGCTTCATTTGAGTTAGATGCCTATCTAGAGAAGTTGCATAATACCATACTTCAACAAAAATGATAGAAAATATATGTAACACCTCAAAAATCAGAACTTAGATTGAATAAGAGAGAAGGGCAAACCACAGAGGGGGTCAACCCGTCGTGAAGAGGACCACGACCCATCACCCTGCTAGTGGTTGTGCACCCAGCAAAAGGTGAAAGACCAAGGACCACTAAACGGTTCGTGAAGCTCCACACGGGCCATGAAATGGCTCGTGAGGGGGACACATAACCACCATGGCTACTTTGAAGGACCACCGACCATCTAACGGTCCGTGGAGCTTCACACGAACTGTGAAGTGGCTTGTGATAGAGGCTTGATAGACTTTGAGGTTTGGTTCAACTTCAAATGATCATATCTTTCAGGGCAAAATGATTTAGCTGGCCCACGACCTATCAAATTAAAGGTCTTTAAGTCCTCTTTCCAACTCCACCAAGTTTGCCTAATTCCGAACCTGGAGTAAAAAGTTATGCTAATTTTAGTGAAGCCCTGTTGGGAAGAGCATCTTCACGACCCACTTGACGGGCCGTGGTGATCTAGACGGCTCGTGAAGCCTGTCTTGAAGTCACCTTGTCAACTGTAAGTGAGGTTTCACCCCCAAAGTTACTGGTCAAGCACCACAAACATCAAAACAATCCGTGAATCTCCACACAGACCGTGAAGTCGTTCATGAAGGGGACTTGCTAGACTTAGAGTTTAGGGTAAATTTTAAACGACCATATCTTTCAGTACAAAATGAATTATGTGGACCATAACCTATAAAATTAAAGATCTCTGAGTCCTCTTTCCAACACCATTGAGTTTGCTAAAATCCAAGATCAGAATAAGAAATTATTCCCCTTTTAGTGAAGCCCTGTCGGGCAGGGCATCTTCACGAGCTGCTAGATGGGCCTTCGTCATCATGACCGCCCATGAAGCCTATCTTGAAGCCACTTCGGCAACATTTGAGTTAGGGTCACATTCGTATTTCCCCTATGCATTGGACACTTAAACTACGTCGTAAAATCACCTAATTTATAGGGAAAAGAAGAGGAAAATTTGATCGCTTCTCCCAAGAACAACCAGGAGTGTTCTTCAAAGTTCAACCTCGAAAACCAAGGGTTTCTTCGTAGATTTCGTTACCAAGTATGTGGGATTTCACTAGTGGGTTCCTTTCACCCATTAGGTCCCTAGAATTCAGTCAGTTCATCAATTTCTCATAGACTGTTCAGACCTAGGGTTTTTTCAGATTTGATATTGTGATTTTAGCTGTTATAGTTCCCATGATCTAAATAATATGATTCTTGGTTATTTAGTCTAATTTGCATGTATAGAATTCATAACCCTAGCTTGGATCAACTATCAACTCATGAATTATACTTGGTTGGAAGATCAGTCAGAAAATCATGCTTTAGATATTGAATGCCATATCTTTTAGTATCATTATGTACATTCCCAGATAGCCTGTCAGCATTTTGAGCTACTCAGTATTTAAGTGCATTTTAGTTTTTCATTCAGTTGGGAGTAGACTTAGTACCGAGTTGAACTAGGGTTCACCGTATCCTCACAATCCCACAACTACGTGCCAACGTAGGTTCAGAAGTCCCCTCTATTGGGTATCAATTTTAGTGATCACGCCACATTCATGCCTTTATACCCCTGTCAAGTTATATTGAGTCCTCTCGATGGAGCGTATACATCAGACTCCATGTTTAGCTCATGTGGTTTATGTCGTTGAATAATAGCTCCCACGGTCATACTCTTGTTGCATTGACCATGTTATCAACATTGACTTCAACATTCAGTTCAACATATTAGTTACATGATTAGTACTTGGTCATTGCATTTAGCTTTGATTTCAGTTACACTTCCGTACAATGTCTTTCCATATTCATTATTATGTTGCTCAGTCATATCATTGTTCAACTTAATATCGATATCCTGCATTCCCAGTACATTCTAAGTACTGACGCATACTTTGCGTTACATCGTCGTATGAGGTAGTTTCAGGCACTCAGCATCCAGATCACGCTTAGTTCGAATCTCAGATCACATTCAACAGCTTCAGTGGTGAGTCCTTATAGTTCGAGGACATTTCATTATGCTTGGTTTATTTAGATACTTTAATTCTTTTCAGTATTTTAGAGTTAGCTGGGGACTTGTCCCAACAATTCATCAGTAGTAGAGGCTTTCAGACATAGAGTTAGTATTCAGTTGTTTGGGGTTGTTTCCCTTTGACCTATTCAGATTTATTCTCATGTGGAGTCCTTAGTTTAGACTCGGTTATTAGTTATGCTTTCGCTTTCTTAGTTATATTTCATTATGCTTGTGATATGCAAGACTCAGAGTTAGCTTGGGGTCACTTGTGATCGTATGTCCCGTGTTATGCCTAGGGGGTAGCCTCGGGGCGTGACAATATAGAAGAAAAGATGTTGAACCTCTTCATGTAACAACTCCATTTGTTCACAGAGAAAGTATCAAAAGATATTGAGACAAACTAAAAAAAGTATATCATAAAGAAAGTATCGTAAGTATAATACAAGTCTTTATTTAGTTTTAATTTTCACAATAAGCTAATTTGCTTTTGTTTATTATTTATAGAAAAATTTCAAGTTATTACATTACAAGTAAAAAAAATTGTTCGCGGACAATACATATACACCATATCAAATAACTTCTCTTTTACGGAAAGTCAATCTACAAGTTAATTTTCCTTTATTTCTTTTTCGCATAAATTTTCTTATGTTAATCATAATTTTTATTTAGAGATGTTGTTTTTTATTTGAATATGAATGAATTGAATGTTTCACTTTTAACCTTGTTAAAAAGTTTTTAGAACACAACACATATTTTACTAATACTTTCTTATATATGAATCAGGTAAAACAAAGTGATGTATAATAGTACCCATGTAAAAAAAAATAATCTGATCTTAACATAATAAAATGCTTCATTAATAAAATAAAGCAAGAGTAGTTGATTTTGTTCAGTATGTCTAAGTAAATTAACCAAACTGAATCCAAGAGTATTCTTCATATCCAAACTCTTGATTAACTCCATACTCTCCCAATTTAAGGTGTGTTTGGCATGAAGCAAAACATTTTCCAGAAAAAGTTTTCCAATTTTCTCATGTTTGGTTGGGTAAAATATTTTCCAAATCAATTCATTTTCCTCAATTTCAAGGAAAATGACTTCCCTTCAAAACTTAAGGAGTTAAATCTGCGACAACGTCGATGGTTTGAGTTACTGAAAGACTACGATGTGGATATTTTATATCATCAAGAAAAGGCAAATGTGGTAGTCGATGCCCTCAGTCAAAGATCTATGGGTAGTTTATCCTATTTAGGTGTTGAGAAGGGTGAGCTAGTGCGAGAGCTTCATCAGTTAACTAACTTGGGAGTCAGATTGTTAGAGGCAGAAAATAGTGGGGTAACAATTCAGGACACAACCGTATCATCTTTAGTTGTAGAAGTGAAATCACGGCAACAAGAGGATCCTAGCTTAGAGCATCTTAGAGCCAAGGCTGAGGATCAATAGTCTTTAGCATTTGATATAGCAGGAGATGGAGTCCTTAGATATAGCGGTCGATTGTGTATTACGAATGTTGCAGGGCTTCGACATCGAATTATGGAAGAGGCACATCATTCTATTCACCCAGGTACGACGAAGATGTACCATCATATTAAGGAGATCTATTGGTGGCACATGATGAAGAAGGACGTTGTTGAGTTTGTGGCACAGTGTCCTAACTGCCAACAGGTGAATGTTGAGCACCAAAAGCCCGCTGGGCTAGTTCAGGAGATAGCCATTCCTTTGTGGAAGTGGGAAGCAATTTATATGGATTTCATTATAGGGTTACCTCGATCGCGTCGCAGGTTTTACTTTATTTGGGTAATTATTGATAGACTAACAAAATCAACCCACTGCTTACCAGTCAGGGCTACTTTTATAGATGAAGACTATGCAGGGCTCTATATTAGAGAAATTGTTAGGCTACACGGTGTCCCAGTATCTATTATCTCTGATAGAGGAGCATAATTTACCGCCAACTTCTAGAAGTCCCTTCAGAAAGGACTGGGGACATGTGTTAATCTTAGTACAACCTTTCACCCTCATACAGATGGCCAGGCTGAGCGCACAATTTTGACACTCGAGGATATGTTACGAGCGTCCGCGCTAGACTCCAAGGGAAGTTGGGATGACCACTTGCCTCTTATTGAGTTCACATACAATAATAGTTATCATTCTAGTATCGGGATGGCACCTTATGAGGCTTTGTATGGGTGAAAATGTAGGTCCCCCATTGGATGGTTTGAGGTAGGTGAATCATGGTTGATAGGACCCAACTTAGTACAGCAGACAATGGAGAAGGTTAAGCTAATTCAGGAGAGGTTGTTAACAGCTCAAAGCTGACATAAGTCATACTCAAATGTGCAATGAAGGGAGTTAGAGTTTTGTGTCGATGACTGGGTATTCTTAATAGTCTCGCCTATGAAGGGTGTTATGAGATATTGCAAAAAAGGCAAGCTTAGTCCAAGATTCATTGGGCCATACTGGATCCTTCGGAGGGTAGGACGGGTGGCTCATGAGTTAGAATTGCCTTCGGGGCTAGAATATGTTCATCCAGTTTTCCATGTGTCGGTGCTACGGAAGTGCGTAGGAGACCTTTCTCGGGTTGTCCCAGTTGAAGATGTTCAGATCACAGAGGAGTTGTCCTACGAGGAAACTCCAGTTGTCATATTAGATCGACGGGTCCGTAAATTGAGAACCAAAGAGGTGGCTTCGGTTAAAGTATTGTGGAGAAACAAGAATAGAGAAGAGGTGACCTGGGAAGCTGAGGATGGCATGAGGTCCAAATATCCTCACTTGTTTCATACCCAAGGGTGATGACATATCAGTTTATATTAGTTCAGTGAGGTAAGATACCTATCTGATTTTTTTATATTGTTGCTTACTATTATGGTTGTTGTCGTTGTATTTTTCCTCGAACTGTTATTGCGGAGTTATAGTCCTTAGCTATTTATGTCATCCTGTGAGACACCTAGGTTAGAATTTCTGCATTTCAGGTTCCTGGATAGTCACATTTACAAAGGATACACTTCCTAAATTTTGGAAACTCCTAAGGACTTAACCGCGTGACTTAGATTTTTCATTCGAGGACGAATGTTTCTAAGGGGGGAATGATGTAACACCTCGACTTTTCAAAACGTGGGTGGGTAATAAATTAAGAATGATGTGGTGTGTCATATTTTAAGTGTTCAAGGGTTGTATCTCAACTTTTGAAGTTAGGTAAGTGGCAAAATAAAAGTTGGCAAAAGTTATCGTAAGTTCCTTTTTAAAGATATCTCTGAAATTTGGGTGAAATGTCTTAGATGTTTTCTCCCAATATATATATATTTAGAAGGCCTATCACCCATTAAATTGAATGCCTACGAGTCTAGTTTGCAATGCACAAAACCCCGTGTCCAACCGACATCGGAGTAAAAAGTTATGAGGGTTTTACTACGGACTGCCGGGGAAGAATCCGGGTCGGGTAAAAAATGTGGTATGTCGGCTTATTCAACGTTTTAAGCCATGAAAACATTTATTTTCACTTCCAAACCAGAAAGAAAGCTTAAGACAGGGCTCCTATGGAGTTCTTGCATGATGAAGTTTAGTTTTTGACGATTTCTACCATTAAAGGTTGCCCCCGTGCCTAGAAACGTGATCTCTACACGTGGAAATCTTTTTTCCCTTCTATTATCTGCGTTTGGAGCTACTTTTTAAAGATATAAATTTGTAGTTATTGATTTTTCTTCTAGGTTTACACTTGGTTAACGAAGGTAATCATCTCGGGACTCTTTTATGATTGTTTTTATGAATTTCTATGGACGTTTCGACAAGTTGGGGGCAATATGGAAAATCTGCCGATTTAAGATTAATTATGAACTGTTTATAGGTGCATACCAGCTATGTATATATAGTGTTTGTGAAGCTTAGGACATAAGGAACAATTTTCGTGAAGGAACTACGGTCTTTAGAGCGTTCATTGGAAAGGTATGTTAAGGTTATTCCTTTCTACCGACATATTTCCTTAAAGCTTAGGAGCAATGTAATTGGGTTGTTAAAGTTGTTATACGTGTAGCCTTTATTGTGGATTGTTGGCTGCTTGAGTGGATATAATCCTCCCTTATCGGGATTCTTATTCAGTTAGTAGTGTTCCTATGTTGGACACGACTTAGAGGCTATTTGTATTGGTTGCTTATAACTAAATTGCTCGCTTTTAGCTATTGAATTGTTAGTGTTACCCTTGGAGATATTATGGTTAGCTGCAGGATTGTGATTTATGCCTAGAAGGGCTATATTCTGCCTATAGGTCTATATTGATGCCTAGAAGGGCTATGAGTTGCCTATGGGGCTATATTGACGTCTAAGAAGTTTATGTGTTGCCTACATGGGTATGTTGTTGCCTTAGAGGGCCATGAGTTGTCTATACACTATATTGATGCCTAAGAGAGCTATCTGCTGCCTACGGGGCTATAATATTGCCTAAGAGCGCTATGTGACTACCTACGGACTAGGGGGACTACCAAGAGGGGTATGTAGATTGATTGGCACCTTCTGGGCTTATGGGGGTCTGGGTAAGTGGTCTTGTGTTCTGTTTGTACGTGCCGAGCTTATGGGGGCTTGGTTAGGTTGTTGATTTATTATTTTTTATTTGTTTAGATTTAGGAGAAGGTCAGTACACTTATCTTATCCTTGATTTATTTATCGGATTACTCCCAGTATATTAGGATACCTGCTCATAGTCTATTGCCTTTTCATACTCTGTACAATATTTCGTACTGACGCTCCATTGCCTGGGGGCACTGCATTCATGCATGCAGGTCCCAACAGACGACCCAGTAGACCTCCTCAGCAGCAGGATTGACTTATATTTGATTGGCTAGCCCCTTTCCTCCGGAGCTTCCAGAGTTGGGAGGTTTGTTAGCTTTTGTTGTATATATTTTTATGGGTTGGTTGGGGCCCTGTCCCGCCAATATTTACTACTCTTAGAGGCTTGCAGACTAGTGTGTGGGGTGTATAGCTACGTTACGGCCATGCTGGCCTAGTTTGTTAGTTTGCTGAAGCTTGTGAGTTGTTGATGTGTTGTCTTGATATATACCTGCTTTCAGTTTTGGTAGAGAGATCATGGTGGCCTCGACGGCCCAATCAGAACTTATGTGCTAGTTGGATATTTCTTTATATGAACTCTTGGGAGTAGTTGTTCCTTTTATAGATTTGTTGAAAGGGGCCTTGTCGGCCAAAGGCTTAGTTTTAAGCCGAGATATACTTGTTTGTTTTCTTATCGCATGTGGTTGTCATGCTCTAGTAGAAAATGGTTCAGCAGGGTTGGCTCGGGCCTGAGGTTTGGCATTAGGAGCTAGTTGCGC
This sequence comes from Solanum piurae, assembly GCA_029582685.1. NCBI lineage: Eukaryota > Viridiplantae > Streptophyta > Magnoliopsida > Solanales > Solanaceae > Solanum > Solanum piurae. Next base: position 15,062 of record JAJOOO010020481.1, read on the forward strand.
CCCTTGAGTTTGGGGCGTAACAATTGATGTCTAAGACTTGAGTTGCCACTTTGGCTAGTGAATGTTTTCTTTAAATATTCGGATTAGTTATTTTAGTTAAAGCTTTCGTTTGAGTTTATTCTATGTTGAGTAAGTCTTCTGCTAAGAGTTAAGCCAGGCCAAGGGTTCGCTTGGGGCAAACAATGGTTCTCTAGTGCCAGTCGCGTCCAGGGTGTAGGCTCGGGGTGTGACACCATCATATCTGCCTTCGTTTCCCAAATAGATCTCTCAACTAATTGATTCCTCCAAAGAACTTTCACCAAGGCGACTTCTTTATTAATAAACATAAAAACCTGTCAATGAAGAATTTCAACTCGAAACTTTTCATAAGAGAGACTATCTTTAACACCCACACTCTCTAAAGGTGCAACTGAAGTCGGATCACCAATACACTTCTTCAATAAGGATATATGAAATATTGGATGTACTGATGCTAATTGTGCAGGTAACTTCAACTCATAGGCAACTTTAACAAAATGCCTTAAAATCCTTTACAAACTAACATATTGGGGATTGAACTTGCCTTTCTTAATGAATCTCATCACCCTTTTCATAGATGAAATTTTTAGATTTACCAATCATTAAAATCAAACTCAAGCTCTCTTCTTTTCACATCTGCATATGACTTTTGTCTACTCTAAGTTATCCTTAAGCTATCTCTAGTAAGATGAACTTTCTCCATTACCTCATGACTGATTCAGGCCCTATCAAAGACACTTTACCAACCTCAAACCACACTAAATGAGATCTACACCTCCTACCGTAAAACACTTCAAACATAGCCTTCTAAATACTAGAGTGATAACTATTATTATAAGCAAATTTGATAAGAGGTATATGATCCTCTTAATTGCCTTTAAAGTTGATCATGCAACCTCTCAACATGTTCTCTAAGGTTTGAATAGTTTGTTCTAACTGACTATCTTTCTACGGGTGAAAAGTTGTACTAAGCTTAACTTAAGTACCAAACCTTTCTGAAGTAACTTCCAAAACTTAAAGATGAATTGAGTGCCCATATTTGAGATGATGGATAAGGGAATCCCATGCAATTTCACCGACTCCCAATCGTAAAGTCTAGCATAGTCTGTGGTTGAATAAGAAGTCTTAAATGGCAGGAAATGTGTTGACTTAGTCATCCGATCTACAACCACCCATATAGAATCATGTTGTCGATGCATGAGAGGTTAACATATAATAAAATCCATGTTTCCTCCCACTAAAGTAGGAATGATGATATCCTGACTCTTACATCCTATTTTCTTATGTCCAACCCTAACTTGTCACTTAGCCACAAATTTCGAAATATCCTAATTCATCTCATTCCACTAATAAATTTTCCATAGGTCACAGTATATCTTAGTTGCTTCTGGTGAATAGAGTATCAAGAACTATGAGCTTCTGATAGAATATGTCAAGTTTGTACTTTTTAGATGTGTTGGGAGAGGCTTAAGCTCTATAATTGGTGATTCTACCATAGACAATTTTGCTGGAAGAGATTTTCTGTTTTTCAAATCTAGATCAATTTTTTTGGTGCATAGGCATATGATCCCATATCTTGCGAAAAATTGATTATTTCTTCATACGCCACTAAGTGGTCTCTATCGAAGTTCATGAGCAATGCAACCAATGTTCTTACTACCGAATTTTCTTTCATTTCAACTTCAAATATCTCATCAACCATGTCAATGACTGATATGAAACTCATATCATTTGGTTGTTTCATTAATATGCATAATTTGCATTATTTGAAGTTGGATAAACATACGGTTGAACTCTTTGAGTTGCATTACTAGACACCACTATACCACTTCCACTCATTCTTCTACCTTTAGTGGTCACTTCTATGCACTTAGTATTATTTCTATGATTGCTCAAATATTTGTGCTTCATTATCTAATCTAGTGATGATGATATTTGGTCCATCTAAGTTTCTATATGCTTGACGGGTATCGAGTGTGCGTTCACCATCTACCCCATACTTACTATGTAATTGTGCATCTAATACATGTTAATCTCTACCTATGTCAATACATGGGATATTGTATCCTCTATTCTAGAACCATATAGATGGATATGGGGTCTGCTCTAGAAAGGAACACGCCCTTGCTTTTTGAGTACTTTATATTTGTATCCTTTACATACACCTTGTTAATGTTATGCCTAGTTCCAACCTTTGCTCTCATAACCTTGTTGCCAAGCCCCATGACCAATGCCTTGAAAGTAGGGTCAAGAACTCTCTTATTATGTAACACCTCAAATTTTGAAAAAGGAAGAAAATGACTTTTAGACTGAAGTCTGGTTCTACGGGTCCTATCGACGAATCATAAAAGCTTCTACGAGTTTTGGATAGCAACTCTAGGAAGAAGGGAAATAAAAAATTTCAAAACCAAGTCCCAATACCTCTTTTACGGTTCACCAGGACAGCCCGTCTTTCTTTGTACGAGTCGTAGATAGATCTCTTATGCGGGCCTCAAACTTAGTGAAATTTTAAGGGGTCAAGTTGGTGTCTACGGTCTGTAGGATGACCTACGAGCCATAGATAAGATCCTTCAAAGTGGGTCCTATTTTAATGTTTCTAAACTTTTCTACAGTTGACATGTATGGTCTATACTGTAGGTCCAAACCATACGAAGGGTTCGACAGTTTTTTCAAGGTCTTTTGGGTCTTTTCCCTAATTATTTTAAATCAAAACTGTGTGATTTTGTCTTCTACCCTCAGCCCTAAATAAAGATTTTAGGACCTAAATGTACCCATTTCAACCCCATTCTCCTATTCCCCAAAAACTTAACCTAAATTCATCTTTCCTAAATTCTCTCAAGACTAAGGAAGAAAAAGAAGAGCTACGGTTTATCCAAGTCTTCAATCCTCCATTATTTTTGGGTTTCAAGCATCAAGGTATGTGAGTATTCACCCATGCGGTCCTTTCCTCCATGGGGTCCCAAAGGTTTCAACTTCTCGATTCAATTTCAATTGATTAAATTAGGGTTTCAATTCAATAAATGTGGGTTTCATCCACTTATGATTTTATTGTTTTTGATTAAGTCTTCTAATGCATGATTTGATGTTAATCTATTATATTTAGTTGAAATTGCATTGACCCATGCCTAAATGATGTTTTTCAACTATGATCCCATGAAATATGAACTATGAAAGTATCTCTCCATAGGGTGCTCCAGTGTTGTTTGTTCGTAAGAAAGATGGTTCACTTTGCAAGTGTATTGACTACCGGCAATTGAACAAGGTTACTGTTAAGAATAAATATCCTCTTTTAAGGATAGATGATCTATTTGATCAACTACAAGGAGAAAGTTACTTTTCTAGGATCTACCTCCAGTCGGGTTATCACCAATTGAGGGTGAAGGAAGGTGACATTCCAAAGACGCCTTTTCAAACTCGGTATGGTCATTAGGAGTTTTTGGTGATATCATTTGGTTTGACTGATTCTCCGGCCATATTTATGGACTTGATGAACATAGTGTTTAGACAATATCTAGACATGTTTGTGATTGTGCTTATTGATGACATCTTAATTTACTCAAGGAGTGAGGATGAGCTCACCGATCATTTGAGGATTATGTTTCAAGTCCTCAAGGACAAACAACTCTTTGCAAAGTTTAGTAAATGTGATTTTTTGTTGAGATCTGTGGCTTTTCTTGGTCACATTATTTCTGGTAAAGGTATTGAGGTACATCCTAAGAAGACGGATGCGGTTAAGAGGTAGCGTGGAATCTATCCCCTTCGGATATTAGAACATTTTTGGGTTAGGTTAGTTATTATAAAAGTTTGTGGAAGGGTTTTCTTCGATTGCCTCTCCATTGACGGCTTTGACCCAAAAGAAAGTTAAGGTCTTATGGTCGGAAGCGTGTGAGAAGAGTTTCCAAGAATTGCAAGATAGGCTCTCCTCTTCTCTAGTATTTACTCTACTGGAATGATCTAATGGGTTTGTTGTGTATTGTGATGCCTCGAGAATCGGATTAGAGTGTGTTCTTATAAAAAATGGGAAGGTTATCGCTTATGCTTCAAGGAAACTTAAGATTCATGAAAAAGAACTATCCTATCCATGATATGGAACTAGTAACATTTATGTTTGCCTTAAAGATATGGAAGCATTACTTATATGGTGTCCATGATTATGTATTTACTGACCACAAGAGTTTGCTATATATGTTCAAGAAAAAGGATCTAAACCTTTGCCAAAGAAGGTGGTTTGAGTAGCTAAAGGATTATGACATGAGTGTTCTCTATCACCCCGGTAAGGTGAATGTGGTGGCAGATGCTCTTAGTTGACTATCAATGGGAAGTGTTTCTCATATAGAGGAAAATAAGAAGTAATTGGTTCGCGATGTTCATATATTAGCCCGATTGGATGTTCGGTTGGTCGATTCCACTAAAGGTGGTGTTATGGTTCACAATCATCCTTTGTGTCGGATGTGAATGCAAACAAGGTATTAACCCAATCTTGATTGAGTTGAAGGAAACAGTTCTTAAAAAGACCGTTGAGGCTTTCTCCCAAGGGGGAGATTGTGTGCTTCGATATCAATGTCATCTTTGTGTTCCCAACGTCGATGATTTGAGGGAGAAAATTTTATCGGAAGCCCATAGTTCTCGATATTCCATTTATGCGGGAGCCACCAAGATGTACCATGATTTGAGGAAGGTCTATTGGTGGAATGGGATGAAGAATGATGTTACATAATTTATATTTAAGTGTCCTAATTGTCAACAAGTGAAAATTGAGCACCAAAAGCCAAGAGGTTTGTCCCAAGATATTAGTATTCCTACTTGGAAGTGGGAAGATTTCAATATGGACTTCATTGTTGGTTTACCCCACACCCGGCGACAACATGATTCAATTTGGGTTATTGTAAATCGTATGACGAAATCGTCTCATTTCATTCCCATCAAGATTTCTTGTTTAGCAGAGGACTATGCTAACTTGTATCTAAGGGAAATGGTTAGGTTTCATGGAGTGACCCTATCAATTATCTCTGATTGTGGTACCAATTTACTTCTTAATTTTGGAAATCTTTCCAAAAAGGCCTTGGTACTCTACTCGTGTTAAGCTTCATATGGTCTTTCATCCTCAAACCAATGGACAGGAGGAGCGTACTATCCAAACTTTGGAAGCTATGTTGAGGGCTAATGTGATTGACTTCAAGGGTAATTGGGATGACCATTTGCCTTTGATTGAGTTTGCTTATAAGAATAGCTATCATTTAAGTAAAAGTATGGCTCCATTTGAGGCTCTCTATGGTAGGAGGTGTAGATATCATATAGGTTGGTTTGAAGTCGGTGAGATTTCTTTGATAGATCCCGAGTTGGTACACGAGGCTATGGAGAAAGTTCGGCTTATTAGAGAAAGGTTAAAAACGGCTCAAAGTTTACAAAAGTCCTATGTTGATGTTAGAAGAACTGATTCAGAATTTGATGTTGATGGTTGAGTTTACTTGAAAATTTCACTTATGAAGGGTGTCATGGGGTTTTGTAAGAAAGGGAAACTTAGTCCCCATTATGTTAGCCCATATCAAGTATTGAGGCATATTGCTAAATTTGCTTATGAACTTGATTTGCCCAATGACTTAGCATCGATATATCCGATTTTACATATCTCATTGTTGAAAAAATGTGTTGGTGATCCGATATCCGTTGTACCATTGGAGAGTCTTTCTTATAAGGAGGTACCTGTTGAGATTTTAGACCGGCAAGTTAAAAAGTTGAGAAATATGCAAGTTGCATCATGGAGGAATCAAAAAGTTTAGGGTGCTACTAGGGAGGTCGAGGCGGATATGATGTCATGTTATCCCAATTCTTGCACACCAACCCTACTCTAGCTTGAGGTATTTAGTTCCTCATGGACCATCCTTATGTCTTAGTCATTCTCATGTTTCCCATGCATGCATACTCATGAAAACTTGCTTCTGAGATTTTGATGTAGTTTAATTGATTACTTCATGATTATATGTATTGAGTATGAATTGCATGCATACCTTATCAAATGATGTTTTAAACATGTCTAATCTTGGAATTGATGTTCCTCCTTAATATTGTGCATTTTTATAAAGTTCATTCATGTTGGATTGTTAGATCTCTTCCCCTACCTTCCTTATGTTGTCTTGCCATTTGAGGAAGAATGTTCCCAAGGGGAGATATTGTAACACTTCGGATGTTGGAAAAGGAAGAAAATGACTTTTTGTACTGAAGTCTGGTTCTACGAGTCCAATCTATTGACCGTAGAAGCTTCTACGAGCCGTAGATGCAACCGTAGGAAGAAGGGAAGTAAAATTTTCAAAACCAAGAACTAATACGTCTTTTACAGTTCACTAGGTCGACCTATCATTCTTTGTACGAGTCGTAGATCTCTTAGGTGGGCCTTACACGTAGTGAAATTTTAAGGGGTCAAGTTGGTTTCTAAGTTAGTGTCTATGGTCCATAGGATGACCTACAAGCCATAGACAAGATTCTTCAAATTTGGTCCTATTTTAATGTTTCTGAACTTTCTTACGGCTGACTAGTGTGGTCCGTAGAAATTCTTACGGACCGTAGGTCCAAACCATAGGAAGGGCTTGACAGTGTTTCAAAGGGTTTTTGGATCATTTCCCTAATTGTTTCAAATCATTTTTCTTAATGTCTTTTACCCTAAGACCTATATAAATATTTTAGGACCTAAAACTATCCATTTCAACCCCATTCTCTTATTTCACCAAAACTTACCCAAATTCATCCTCCCCAAATTCTCTTAAGACTAAGGAAGAAGAAGAAGATCTAAGGTTCATCCAAATCTCCAATCGTCATTTATTTTTGGGTTTCAAGCATCAAGGTATGTGGGTATTCACCCATGGAGTCCGTCCCTCCATGGGGTGTTATGGAGGAAGAAAAGGGTTGAGGGTGCTACTTGGGAGGCCGAGGCCGATATGATGTCCTGTTATCCCCATTCTTACATTCCAACCCTACTCTAGCTTGAGGTATTTAGTTCCTCATGGACCATCCTCGTGTTTTATTCATTCTCATGTTTCCTCATGCATGCATACTTATGAAAACTTACTTTTGAGATTTTGATGTAGTTTAATTGATCGTTTCATGATTATGTGTATTGAGTATGAATTGCATGCATACCTTATCAAATGATGTTTTGAACATGTCTAAGCTTGGAGTTGATGTTCCTCCTTAATATTGTACATTTTTATGAAGTTTCATTCATGTTGGGTTGTTAGATCTCTTCCCCTACCTTCCTTATGTTGCCTTGAGTCCCATTTGAGGAAGAATGTTCCCAAGGGGAGATATTGTAACACCTCAGATTTTGGAAAAGGAAGAAAATGACCTTTTTACTGAAATCTGGTTCTACGGGTCCCATCTATAGACCGTAGAAGCTTCTACGAGCCGTAGATGCAACCATAAGAAGAAGGGAAGTAAAAATTTCAAAACCAATGACCAGTACCTCTTTTTTACAGTTCACTAGGACGACCTATCGTTCTTTGTACGAGTCGTAGATCTCTAAGGTGGGCCTTAGACTTACTGAAATTTTAAGGGGTCAAATTGGTTTCTATGTTAGTGTCTACGGTCCGTAGGATGACCTACAAGTCGTAGACAGGATCCGTCAAAGTTGGTCATATTATAATGTTTCTGAACTTTTTTACGGTTGACTAGTACGGTCCTTAGAAAGTCCTACGGACCGTAGGTCCAAACCATATGAAGGGCTCGACAGTGTTTTAAAGGGCTTTTGGGTCATTTTCCTAATTGTTTCAAATCAAAGCTATGTTGTTTTGTCTTTTACCCTAAGACCTATATAAATATTTTAGGACCTAAAACTACCCAATTCAACCCCAATCTCCTATTTCCCCAAAACTTACCCAAAATCATCCTCCCCAAATTCTCTCAAGACTAAGGAAGAAGAAGAAGAGCTAGGGTTCATCCAAGTCTCCAAACCTCATTTATTTTTGGGTTTCAAGCATCAAGGTATGTGGGTATTCACCCATGGGGTATTTTCCTCCATGGGGTCCCCAAAGGTTTCAACTTTCCAATTCCATTTCAATTGATCAAATTAGGGTTTTAATTCAATAAATATGGTATCATCCAATTATGATTGATTGTTGTTGATTAAGCCTTTCTAATGCATCACTTTATGTTAATATATGACATTTAGTTGAAATTTCATTGACCCATGCCTAAATGATGTTTTTCAACTATAATCACATGATGAACCCATGAACTATGAACTATGGAATTATGAAGATATGCAAGTTTTTTATGAAATGATTATAAATTATTTGAAGATGGTTTGATAGGAAAGTATCAATGCTACTGTGAAAGGATTTATCAATTACTATAATGATCATGATTTTGAAAGGTATTTCTCAAAAATGAATTCTCATTGGTGAATTATGTTTAAGGAGCTATTCTATGTTTTGATCTCAAAAGTGTGGATTTGTATCGATGATTGACTTTCCTATGTTAAAATGATATTTAAATTTTATCTATTCTGTTGGGATTTAGGCTTAGCACCGAGAGGGCTTTGAGGTGGAGGATCAAATAGGGTAGTCTCTAGTAAAAACCTCTAGTTCCAAACTACATTCCCCCGTATGATTGTCTTAAATGACCTAGCTAGTGGATCTACTTTAGGAAATGATGAGATACGGATTCTACCTTGGCAAGTAGATTCCCCTTCTTTCGGTATGAGGCATATACCAGATCCCATGATATAGCTCTCTTGGTTTTATAGTTGGTTAAAGTTAATATCCCACAAAATGACTATGATTCTTCAAAGTTTTCTTATGTCTTTTATGTTAATTTATTGACTGTATTTCATGATATACATGTCATTTCTTCTTTAAGTCTTTAAATGTTCAAAGAATGATCATGCCTACATAATTTAAGCGATTCATAGTATCATGTTTATGTTTATGCATGTTTCCACATACTTAGTACATTACATGTACTAATGCATACTTGTGCCTACGTTGTTTTACTAATATTGGGTCTGACACTCCTACCTCTTATACTCGCGGCTAGTCAGTTTCATTGACTCAAGGATTGGTGAGTCCTCATGTTCTGAGGACTACAATACCTTTATTATTTTATGTCATTTCCATTTTTATACTTTATATGTGATGTATGAGTTACGTCCCAATAACTTTCCTTATGATGTTTTAGATGGCTATTGAGACTTATGTTAGACTTGTGTTTTTGTCAAACTCTTTTGAAATATGAAATGCCATCTTTTGAACTCTTTATTTCTATTATCTTGTATGATGTATGCTAAGGTGGTTGTGTAGGGCCTCTCGGGGTTTTAAACGCCATGTTACACCTAGGTTTTACTTTGGGTCATGACATATTAACATCCTAACTAATAAAAATCTTAATAATATGAGAGAGTATCCTTATGCCTTTATATTTAATAAATTAAAGCCACAACATTTACTTTTTGTGTTGGGGATCCCATTACATGCTTTGTCAATATTCCCATTTGTGTCATCAATTGTGCTATCCTTTCATCTTTAACCTCTTCTTCTAATAGCTTCTTGATTGATGCACTACTAACCACCTCATTTATCTAGTGTGACATGCCCTATTTGTCTTATTCATCAGTACAACATAACACTGGTCTCCTTATAAGTGTGGTCCATTAGTGGACCCTCTATAATATTATAAGCCACATACTTGTTGACTACATCTAGAGATATGTTGAATATTTCTGGAAACACCTCATTTGTAGCGTATTATTCGAGACATTGAACTATATTTTCTTGAAATCTGACCAGAGCTTCATGTAGTACCTCACCAGGAAAATGTCTAAAGTTGTTGATCTGATCCATAAGTTGGATATATCTACTTGGAGGAAAGAGCCTCTCTAAAAATGCACATGTGAGCTCTGCCCAAATAGTGATGGGTGCTTCTAGTAACTCTCCTAGACATGTGGTAGCTTCACAAGTCAAAGAGAATGGGAACAACCTTAGTTGGATTCCTTCTTAAGAGACACCCAGGATATTTTAGGCTAGACGTACCCCAACCAAGTCTTTAAGATATTTGCTTGAGTCTCCAAAAGGTAGACCACCCAACAATCTTTTCATGCCCATTAACTGCAACATCGTGTTGTTGATGTTGAAATTTGTGTTTCCAATCAATGGTGGAGGTCTAATGAACCCAGCAAGGGAAACTTGTATAGTAGTTGCAACAACGGCAACCTGGCCTACAACCCTATGATTGTTCTCATCATTCATTGCAAAATTTAACCTTTGTTGCTTATGTGTTCTTTCAATGTCATGGTCAATTTGAACCAAGGGAGATCCTTGACTCCTAGTATCGGGAATAAACTATAGAAAACACTACAACGGACAAAAACAAGAACCACTATAATTTGCAAAAATAATATCTACTTACTGAATTCTACAAATCATAAAACTCTAAACTTCACTCCCCGACAACATCGCCATAATTTTAATATCACCTTCGCTACACCCTTAAATATAATTAAAGGGCGTCGATTGTAAAATATAGTATCCCAACTAGGTTAAGGTCAAATCCCATAAAGATCATTGTTAAAGATTTTTATAATTTGCTATTGAAATTCTAATTAGCAGCTACCATTGGAAATCTAAAATTTTTTTTACAGGAAATTACTAACTACTTTAATTACTTGGATTTAAATCAATAATAAAGAAAAATTAGGGTTACAGTTCTTAAAAAATCAAAACTCAAAATAGATACTTTAGTAACAACTCATTAAAGTATGTTTATTGTTTAAAATGGACAAATTATTAGTCTCCTAAAGCCTCTTGGGCCAATTAAGATGATATCACTCTAAGTACTTGTTGGGCTTGGGTGTCAAATTAATTTGTTCATTCATAAAAAGTGTCGTGTTAATTATCCTCTCTCAAGATCAAGCTATTAGATGGAGGTTGGTAACCCCAAATCTCTATTAATGATTTTTTTTCTTAATCTTAACCTCTTATAATAAGCAAGTTAGAATACGGGCGAGTTCTTAATGTTGTGAACCACTAAAGAAAATAATCTTTACAAAAGGACCATAATACAAAATGATCACCCATTCATGAAAAGATGTTAATGTAAATAATCTATTATCACCATCCCTACTCTAAGTTTTATAACCATGAAACCTTAGAGATAGAGAAATATTTCTATAATTAGTTTGTTTCTCTTCTAGTTTTCTATCTCCTATATATCTATTTTATTTAGTTCTTTACTAAAACAATTATGGTTCGGAAGTCAACCCGAGGCAAGTGTTTAGATCTATTATGACATAGCCTTGAGGTGTTCAACAGACCTTTTAACCTTTAAAAAACTTTTTTGGGCTTTAGATTGATCAAAAAATGACTTTTTTGTGCAACCTAGTGTATATTAATAGAAGTTATTAAATAAAGATATTTAATTTTTTACCTAGAAGATTTTAATAACTCAAACTCCATTCCAAATCACGCGAGTAACCATTAGACATTACTAAGAGGCATCCCTGATATATATCTATATATATATATTAGCTACTCGTAACTAATTGTAAGCAATAACTATTATAATTTAAACTCTTAAAGAGTTTAGGGTCTAAATTTCCAAAAGAATTTTGATCAGTTTGAGTACCATCTCTTTTAAGAGAAAGATTTTTGAGTAATAATTTCAACACACAAAAAGAGTTATGCTTTTAAAGATATGAGCTAGTTATATTTTGGGAGTAGTATTGAGCACCGAAATGGGGGAGAGTTCTAACAACTTACAGCCCCGATAAACCATGTAGACAACGTGGGTAGAAAGAGTCATACTTTTTAGATGATTCCTTAATGCTTTTAGCATAAACTAGTCGGTTGACTTAGTAGTAGGTTCTATACCCCGGAAAAGTATAGGACAGTTTTGGCAGCGTAAGCTAGACGCTATATCATCACATAGCTCATAGTGATGGTTGTCGGTTAGAGAATCTCCCACAGAGTTATATTGTATTTTTATATACAAACTAAGTTATTATTGTATTCTTCAATACATTGAGTTGTTATCTACTGTTTTAAAAGCTTTCCATATATTGCATCTTTTATTGTTGCTTTATCCAGA